>JAODAL010010525.1:22500-104643 GCA_025379985.1 Phyllomedusa bahiana
AGGGGTCCAGATGTGCACCCAACATATTGGATTCTGCATAGTTTACAACTTATGAGGTATACGACAAATTTGCTATTACAATTAATATATGTGGGGATATTAAACTTTTTTTCATTGCTAAAAGAGCAAAATTGTTGTGTTTTTTCAATGTAATGGCAGACTGTGCAAACAGTATGTCCGCAACCAAAAAATCCTTTGACATCTAGCCACGAGGTATTATTAACCCTTTCTGGTGTTAACAAGCTAGGTGATAATATTGAGCTTAAATTAGGAGCCCTACGAGACACAAATCTTACGTTGTGTGTCAATGTCTCTTTTACCGTAGAATTAATAAACAGTAGTGGTATATGCCTCTTGACAATTTTGACAATGTCAGAAAACTGTCTGCTATATCTCGTACTGAACGTAATGTGATTAGAATTGGAAGATTTATTTTCCTTTTTTCTGTTGCTGACATTTAATAGTGTTGTTCTCTCTATTTTGTTAATTTTATTTACTGCTGTATTAAGTATTGCCTGATTATAACCCCTTTGTTTACAATTCTCACAAAGTGTTTTACAATGGTTATCAAATAGTTGGCTATTCGTACAATTTCTTTTCAAACGACACATTTCTCCTGCTGGCAAGTTGTGAAATACATGTTTGGGATGGCAAGATGTTGCTGCCAATATAGAATTTTTGGCTGTAGGTTTTTTATATGGAGCGACCGATACAGGCGATCCTATTGCTGTTGAGATAAGTGTAACGTCTAAAAAATCTATAGACATCGATTGCTTGTTACTAGTGAAGCGCAAATTCATAGAATTATTATTCATGAATTGAAGGAATTGTGTGACCACATCTTCTGGCCCTGTCCAGACAAACAGCAGGTCGTCTATATATCTACAGTACAAGAAGATGTGGTCAGAGAAAACATTTGCATCACTGAGCAAATAGGTCTCTTCAAAAGTTGCCATATAAATCCCCGCTAGCGACGGGGAGAACCTAGCCCCCATAGAAGCCCCACATTTCTGTAAAAAAAACTGGAGTTGTATGTCGACCCATCGTCCCAGGTGCTCATTTAATGAGCCAATACCCGAGACGATGGGTCAAAAAACTGGTGGAAATGTATTTTTGTGAATTTTCGGCAGTGCGTGATAAATGGGAATGATTGGATTGTCCGGTATCATTTTATCTGCTAGTAAGTACTCCTTGATGCACCCCTGTTTGCAAAATTTTGTTTAAAATTGTGCTAAACCTGGGAGTGGGATCGCTGGCCAATGGAATATAGGTATTTTGATCGGATAATACCTGTAAATTACACTCCCTATATAAACCAGTGTCCAGCAGAACGATGCCCCCTCCTTTATCTGCACCACGTATTGTGAGATCCTGATTCTCCTGCAATTCATGTAAGGCCAATTCTTCATTCTTAGTGAGGTTTCTATGTTTGTTAAATACAGTATGCATACTTTGTTCTTTTAATCTAACTAAATCATCCTCCACTCTATCTTGAAATAGATCTAAAGTAAATGGCCTAGAGTTAATTGGGTAAAAGTCCGAATTTTTGATGAAGAAAGAAGATGAAGTAGTTGTAAAACAGTCACCCTCTGCTGAATCATTCGTTTCACTTTGTAGCTCTCTCAAAGTAGCAATGCTTTTGAGTTCTTGGAACGTGGGGATCAACATCTCCTTTGTCACAGTGTTCTCCGATGAAGGAATAACCGGGTCTTCTGCTCTAGTAATTTGTGCAAAGTGATTTATAAGAGTAACCTGTCTGGCAAACCTATTGACGTCTAGAAGTGTCTCATAAATTTTAAAGTCATATGTTGGGCAAAAGCCTAGACCCTTAGATAGCAATTTAATTTGGTCTTGCGATATGACTTTAGCAGAGAGATTTATTATAGGGGAGGCTGACTCCTGGTCCTCCGCTGATCCCAGAAGATATCCAGGTTTCGATTTGTGTTTCCTCCCCGCCCTCCGTAGCCGTTTTTTGCTTTAGATGACGCCCTCGAACGTTTGCCTCCTCGACCTCCTCCTCGTCGTGAGATATTTTCAACTGGCTCCCCCCTGATATTATTTGGATCTCTCATATTCTCCTTTGGAGGGTGTACATGTACTGGACTGTCTTCGTTCGAGTCTTCAGAGAGATTGGCCGATGCCCGTTCTGTGGAGGCATCAAATCGGCATGGATTCAGTACCCATCCCCTCGCCGACGCGTTTCGAGAGAAACTCTCTTACTCATGGCTAGTGGGGTAATGCACTAAGCGGCAGTGGAGGCAAGATTTAAATATCCCACGGTGATTAGACATCAAAATGAATTTACCGTCTGAATCCAATGGCAATATGAAACAGGCTTTTCGGGTGTTGGAATCCCTGATGTAGAGAAACAAAAACGTGGTGGGATCTGACTATGTTACTTTCATACATCGATAAAGCCATGATTCCACGCGGATTAAGAATCAAAAAAGCTCCTACCACAGAATATTCGGAAGATTTTCTGAACCAGTGGAATATGATTCTCTCCCGATGCTCGTCTGACTTAATGGGTCTGATTGTGAGTGAGGAGAAAAAATTACTAGAAGAGCTCAAACCGCCAATTGCCATTGCTAAAACAGCTGTGAATGAACACCGACAAGATCCTACTTATGTTTTATGTTGGGATAAAATGAATGCTGACATTAAGAAATTGGAAGAATCTATTATTTCCATCAAACAAACGAAATTTCAACGTGATGTACAGGACTACTTCATGAATTGTGTCTACACCTGGAAAAGTAATAAAGATACTCCCAGATCTATTTTACGACGAAGATATAAATCAGGACAATCACATAAAAGCAATAGAAGTGTTAGCTTTAGTGATATTGATACCTCCACAGAACGGGCATCGGCCAATCTCTCTGAAGATTCGAACGAAGACAGCCCAGTACATGTACACCCTCCAAAGGAGAATATGAGAGATCCAAATAATATCAGGGGGGAGCCAGTTGAAAATATCTCACGACGAGGAGGAGGTTGAGGAGGCAAACGTTCGAGGCGTCATCTAGAGCAAAAAACGGCTACGGAGGGCGGGGAAGAAACACAAGTCGAAACCTGGATATCTTCTGGGATCAGCGGAGGACCAGGAGTCAGCCTCCCCTATAATAAATCTCTCCGCTAAAGTCATATCGCAAGACCAAATTAAATTGCTATCTAAGGGTCTAGGCTTTTACCCAACATATGACTTTAAAATTTATGAGACACTTCTAGACGTCAATAGGTTTGCCAGACAGGTTACTCTTCTAAATCACTTCGCACAAATTACTAGAGCAGAAGACCCGGTTATTCCTTCATCGGAGAACACTGTGACAAAGGAGATGTTGATCCCCACGATCCAAGAACTCAAAAGCATTGCTACTTTGAGAGAGCTACAAAGTGAAACGAATGATTCAGCAGAGGGTGACTGTTTTACAACTACTTCATCTTCTTTCTTCATCAAAAATTCGGACTTTTACCCAATTAACTCTAGGCCATTTACTTTAGATCTATTTCAAGATAGAGTGGAGGAAGATATAGTTAGATTAAAAGAACAAAGTATGCATACTGTATTTAACAAACATAAAAAACCTCACTAAGAATGAAAAATTTGGGCCTTACATAAAATTGCAGGAGAATCAGGAGCTCACAATACGTGGGCAGATACAGGAGGGGCACGTTTCCTTGGACACTGGTTTATATAGGGAGTGTAATTTACAGGTATTATCCGATCAAAATACCTATATTCCATTGGCCAGCGATCCCACTCCCAGGTATAGAACAATTTTAAACAAAATTTTGCAAACAGGGGTGCACCAAGGAGTACTTACTCAGGCACTAGCAGATAAAATGATACCGGACAATCCAATCATTCCCATTTATCACGCACTGCCGAAAATTCACAAAAATACATTTCCACCAGTTTTTCGACCCATCGTCTCGGGTATTGGCTCATTAAATGAGCACCTGGGACGATGGGTCGACATACAACTCCAGCCATATGTTGTTAAAATCCCAGGCTATCTCAGAGACACTAAACAACTTGTCTCTGTAATGGATCAAATACAATGGCCCACAAATGGTGTTTGGCTTACCTGCGACGTGGAGAGCCTATACCCCTCAATCCCGCATAATCAGGCTTTAATTGCCTTACAAAGATTTTTATTCAAATATACTACTTTTTCTGTAAACAAACAAGAATTTATTATTACAGCGGTTGAATATCTTTTAGCTCATAACTTTTTTATGTTTAATGGGCAGTTTTTTTTACAGAAATGTGGGGCTTCTATGGGGGCTAGGTTCTCCCCGTCGCTAGCGGGGATTTATATGGCAACTTTTGAAGAGACCTATTTGCTCAGTGATGCAAATGTTTTCTCTGACCACATCTTCTGGTACTGTAGATATATAGACGACCTGCTGTTTGTCTGGACAGGGCCAGAAGATGTGGTCACACAATTCCTTCAATTCATGAATAATAATTCTATGAATTTGTGCTTCACTAGTAACAAGCAATCGACGTCTATAGGTTTTTTAGACGTTACACTTATCTCAACAGCAATAGGATCGCCTGTATCGGTCGCTCCATATAAAAAACCTACAGCAAAAAATTCTATATTGGCAGCAACATCTTGCCATCCCAAACATGTATTTCACAACTTGCCAGCAGGAGAAATGTGTCGTTTGAAAAGAAATTGTACGAATAGCCAACTATTTGATAACTATTGTAAAACACTTTGTGAGAATTGTAAACAAAGGGGTTATAATCAGGCAATACTTAATACAGCAGTAAATGAAATTAACAAAATAGAGAGAACAACACTATTAAATGTCAGCAACAGAAAAAAGGGGAAAAAAAATCTTCCAATTCTAATCACATTACGTTCAGTACGGAAAATAGCAACAGTTTTCTGACATGTCAAAATTGTCAGAGGCATATACCACTACTGTTTATTAATTCTACGGTAAAAGAACATTGAACACACAACGTAAGATTTGTGTCCCCGTAGGGCTCCTAATTTAAGCTCAATATTATCACCTAGCTTGTTAACACCAAAAGGGTTAATAATACCTCGTGGCTAGTTGTAAAGGATTTTTTTTGGGTTTCGGACATACTGTTTGCACAGTCTGCCATTACGTGAAAAAACACAACAATTTGCTCTTTTAGCAATGAAAAAAAGTTTAATATCTCCACATATATTAATTGTAATAGCAAATTTGTCGTAAAACCTCATAAGTTGTAAACTATGCAGAATCCAATATGTTGGGTGCACATCTGGACCCCTTAAAGTGAGGATACCCGGGACTTGTCAGATTCCCTGAAACCCTGCTCATTTAAGGCTCTGCCGTATCGAAACATTTTTTTGACATACATAAAGGTGACTTGTCCGGGTTTTTTTGTAATAGGGATTGAAAAAGTAGTACATCTATAAGAGGAGGCGACTTACATAAAAAATGTTTGCAAAGAAGCTTGTGGATTTTTCCCTCTTGCCACAAGAATTCCATTAGGTCTGAATACTTTACAAGATATTGCATATCAATATTGAATTAAGCCTCGTTATACATTGTCCATTAGTTGCCCATTAAAACACGACTTAGTGTATATAGTAATATACAATAATTTATGGACATGTAATCCAAAGAATTTAAAAGATCTGTATAATTCAGGAAATTGCATTTCTTCACCGGTATCTCTAGATCAGCAATTTTACAAATTTTTTGCATATATTTTTTCAACTTGCATTGCGTTTTACTGACATGGAGAATTGAGGAAATATTTATCCATTTTTAACTATATTCTTATTTCAGCCGATAGTATTCATACATACACCAGTATGTCACTCATATTGGCACAGATTTTTTTTTTAAACATGCTAATTTATACATCGTTGTTATTAGGTTTATCATGTTTTTAATTGTTGTATTATTCACTCGTTGTATGCACAATGCGGCAGTCTGTTGGCGGCTTCACTCCTGAAGCCAGCACATCCCAGTGTTTTTTGAGGTCTAATCACCGTGGGAATTAAAAAACTTGCCTCCACTGCCGCTTAGTGCATTACCCCACTAGCCATGAGTAAGAGAGTTTCTCTCGAAATGCGTCGGCGAGGAGATGGGTACTGAATCCATGCCAATTTAAGTGTGTACCCCCTTCTATGAATAATCGGTAGTTGTTTTAAGAATTTCATAATAAAGCTTTTTTATAAAGATTTTCATGACTGGACTCCCCCCCTCATCCGGTTTGGAAGCTGGCCCTCGCTATTCAGCGGAAGTTTGGTGCATTACGGAACTGGAAGAGTTTGGACTATTCCTTGCCGTGTCTCCACCGGAGAGAAACGCTGATACAGGTGAGCTGACACAAGGAACTGTGCTTATTGTTGTCAATAGATTAAGTTCACTTATAAATAATCGCAGAATTTATTTATTTATTTATTTTTTTACACCATTCACATTTCACACTTAATAACTTGTTAGATTAATTCTACAGGTTATTACGGCCGTGTGGATACCTAATATGTGTAGGTTTTTTTGTGTGTGTAATGTATGCACAATTATTTTTATTAAATGTTTCTTTTTATTTTATTATTTATGTTTTTATTCTTTTTTTTTTACACTTTTTATGTTTTTTACCTTTCTTTTTTTAAATCCCATGAAGGGAGAACTTTTTTTTTTTCCACTTAGTAATGTATTAGCATATTACATATGCTAATAGATTATAATCTGTGTCAGTCTGACACAGGCAGTGATCAGTACAGCACACAGTCTGTCCTGATTACTGGCTTGTTGCACAGACAGCCCTGGGGCCACTCTAGGTCCCAACGGCTGACTGTGCAGCCATTCCCCGGGCTCTGTCGGGTCACCGCGTGTTCTGATCACCCGACAGAGCAGGGGAAACCCTTTGGTTGTGCTGCGGTGACGATCCGCGGCAATCAAAGGGTTAAAGCATCGGGGAACGGAGGAAGTCCTCGCAGGAGCTGTGCTGGGATCAGGGCTGTGTAGTATAGCCCTAATCTCAGCGCTACTGTGGCGCCGGGCTCCGCAAACTCCGATGTCTGCAGCAACGGCAAAAGATGTCGCTGCAGACGAACGACCTGAAATGCCCGCTGTCAAAAGACAGTAGGCGGTCGTTAAGGAGTTAAGGTGATGAATGAAAACAATGCTGAAAAGCACAGATTTTTCCTGTACAGGTTATTGTGAGGATCAGGACTCATAGGTGTAGCTGTGGTATAAAAAGACCCCTATAAATCTTTGTAATGTAATGAGGGACCAGCTAAATTTATCTTTGGAAGTAAATGAAAGCCTTCAGTCTATGCAAAAACTGCACCATTAGCTTTTTCTTTAAAGGTCACTTTATAATAATAACCATAATATAGCACCAACATATTCTTTAGCACATGGTAGACCGTACCTCTAGAGACAAAATCAGACATTACAATTTCTGCTTTCAGCCGAGTCTGCGTGTAGATTGGTTTCTTTCACTAAGATTCCATGAAACATTTCAAGTAGTAGAGCTGGGTGCCTACATCACTTGCTCTCAGAATGACAGTATCAGTCCTTAGGGTATGTTCACACGGCTTATTTTGACGCTTATTTGCGTATGCATTTTGCCGTGTATTGCGCTTTATACGCGGTGAAATGCGATCCGCAATTACGGTAATTCATAGCTCTCATAAAGAACTATGAATTATGCGTCGCCTCCCCGGGTGTACAATACGATCGTATCGTATGCCCGGGGTCAGAAGTGACCGCCGCTGACAATGTATGTGAGTGGGGCTGATCAGTGTGTACCTCCAAAACACCCTGTGTATTGCGGTGTGTACAGTACACGCCCCAATACGCCGTGTGAACATACCCTTAACCTGACTTTATTATTACAAATTCTAATATCATGCAGCTATGAGGACTAGCTCTAGAGCACCACAGTGTTAGGTTCATATGCAATATTTTACCTTGTTAGGATATTTGCCTAATCTGGTATTTGCTTTTTGTATTTCTCTACATGCATTAAACATGGCATTACACTCCAGTGAATGTTGTGTGCAAAATAGTTTGTTATTATTATTCTTTATTTTTTGGAATATTGATAATATTAATATTTTTTTAATTCAATCCTGAATTGCTGTAATTAAAAATTCACTACTGTGGAGTGAGTTGGCTTATGGGAAATGGCAAAGTACAGTATATCTAGGAAGAGAAAAACTTTCAAGGTTATTTGAACCTGCAGTTACTTCACACTAGAAATGTGCTGTACAAAATCAATCATTTGTTTGGAGATTGCAAAACAGAACAGTGTTCATTTTTCCCTACGTGAGGACAACTAAAGTTACAGCAAAATGAAATCTTCATTTACAATACATTTCCAAGGCATAGGTCACACAATATCATTACATTCTCATCACTGTCTATAGAGCATATAATATACATCTTCCACAGTCCCAATAACAGGAGGCAAATTTCATTCAATGTACTACAAAAATAATAATCATAAACTTTGTACTGAATAGTCATCATGGAAGCAAAGCCAGTTCCTCAGATGTGTTCCCTTGACCCGTAATCACCTTGCAGGGTTGTCGGAAGCAATCTTCAGGATTCCTTAATGCTTCCCAGAATGCATTATCTTTATCTTTTGCAATCAAATGGTGACATGTTTGTGAGAAGTGGATCATGTTTATGTCAAGCCAGTTAACTTTAACTGCAAATCCTCAACCCTTGTGTATTAAGTGTGGTCACATTGAATTAGATATTGTATCTGTGCTACATATAAAATGCAAACTGTAATATTCCAGCAACCTTGACAAGCCTAGCATTTGACCAGTAGTCATAACACAACATTTTCTAAATAGAAAGATTATTGAGTGGGTGCAGTGCTAACCCATGAAAGCTGATATAATGTTAATATTTAATAAATGGTTAGTTTTTTTAAATAGATTTTCTAATAGAAACACACTTTCCATATGTCCTATTAAAATGGCGAATTTGATTTGTTTACAGAGGTTCCACTACTATATTGAGAAAGCAGGGAGCCATTTACAAAAGTTTTCTGTTGCTCTAATGGACCTGGACAATCCATATTTTATGTGGTGGCCATTAATATTACAATGCATGGCTTAGTGTAGTGTCTACTACTAATATGTCCTGAGTTTCTGAAGTTTGATTAGCACCTTTGAATCACCGCATCAAAAACATAACACTGGGCCACCACAGAATTGTACTGTATTACTGTTTAGTTTACTTTTTAAAAAAAATTGTAGTCACTTTCTGGGACATATTTATGGAGGATACACCATTACCAAAATGGGTAACTTTACAAAGAAGTTTGCATACTAAACTATACAAGAACACCAAAAAAAAAAAATCAATACGCTAACATCATAATAAAATGTATATACTTTATTGATGATAATAAATAAAAAGGACCACTGCATACTCTTGAAATAATGGCTATTTCTAACTGCTCTGTGATTATTTCAGGAGTATGGGAGATCTTTTCAGCGCTGTTTCTTCTGAGTGTTGATAATGTCTTTCTTCTCAAACTATTTGTATTGGATACTAAAGACATTTTTATTTACCATCTATGGGGTATGTATTTTTATTGTTATTTATTGCTATTCATATATTATTATTCTCGTATTTATGGAGGGCATAATGTCACAAAAGAGTCTGTTATTCACCTAACTCATTGGTTTTAACCCATGATTATAGTATATTTATATGTGACCATTCTGGGTTGTACGTGAATGTAAAAAGAGGTCATTAGAAAAGAGGCCGAATAGAAAATGTGCATTTTATAGCAGTATCGGTACTTTGTCTCAGTGTAATAGAAACATCACAGAAATGTAACGTATATTGAGGATTTCTAGATAAATTTTGTGCTTTATCTCTTTGGTACAAGATGTTCATCTAATGAAAAAATATTATAAGTTCTTAGGAGTTGTTTGTGCCATTATTTTCTTTATCATTTAGAGTACCGTTCCCTAGTAGGTAACTAGCAGTACAGAATTGATGGAAGACAGCACTAGACTTCAAGTAAAGTGGATGTCCCATAAAAAAATATTACATTTTTTTTGTTTAATTTTTTTACTTTTTAAATATTTTTTTTGAAAATGCCCCTGGGATTTTGCTGTTACAGTCTTTATGTGGTATCCCATAATGTTGTATTGCTGTCTAGAAGAAGATGCTGCTAGTTTTCTTTGAGTTAGGCTGGCACATAGGCAGGGATTCCTCGGCTACCTGGATTTAGAAGGGTCTAGACAGTGGGAGGTCCTGGACATTCCTGTGTCCAACACACATAGCTGTGCTTTTTCAGAAAGGGATTAAATGATCCTCCATTTGACACTGTAGCTTATGTTGTAGGACATATGTTGCTTGGACCCTCCATACTCCTGTATTTCTTGTAATGAAAACTCTATATCCTTGTCAAATTTAAGTTGATCATTTAGGTAGTATGTCATGAAAACATAATGATATGCCATGCAATAATTACTACTCTAGAAGTCCTCTCTTTATGCTTGCTAGGCCACTGCTCCTTATAGTTACTCTCTGTTTAAGAAGAGACATTGAAAAGAAGCCTCAGATTTTATCAGTCTACAGCAATCCTTCAGCATAAAATATTAATAGGTTCAAGGACAACAATTTTATGTTGAAACCATAACTCTAGGAAAAACTGGTATAGGATTGGAAAGCCCAAAAGTGTCACCCAACATAGTGCAAAATAATAAATTAGGAAAATTAAGCTGGTAACTAATACAGGTAAAGCAAGACCTTATATTTAACAGTCGGAAACACTTTTTGTGTTGAGGACAGGAACTTTTTTCGGTCATGTATTTTACACAAAATGTACAAAAATAATAGAATAGAATGTGATCAGCACTTACCTGATGCCTAAAAGAGCCACTCATCTTGGCACATGTAAAGAGCAGTACATGATACTTAGTACCGCACTCTACCATAGAGAGGCGCTACTAGACTGCCAATCACTGGATGCACTTCACTAATACAGATGTTTTAAAAGTAAAATGTTCATGATTGGTGTTGAGTGAACAGTAAAAAGTTCTAGTTCGATTAGAACCTCGAACTTTTGTGAGTTCGGTTCGAAGTTCTATTCGCACTCAAACTTCGAACCCCATTAAAGTCTATGGGAGAAGTTGTTCTGGTTAATTTTTATACCTATACGGGTGAGGAGAAGCTGGAATTACCAGCCATAACCGTAAACTGGATACGTGAAACAACTTGGTGAAGAAAATTTGGCTCTAAGGCCCGGTTCACACGGCTTATTCAAGCTGTAATTGCGGGACGGATCCCGCCCGCAATATGGCTTGAATAAGGGGCGGGGCCGAGGGCGCTGCCCGCCGGCCCCAAAGACTTTCATTATCCACGTTGCGTATTCCGCCAGGATAATGAACATGTCACTTTCTCCCCGCCCGGCGGATTCGCTGGGCAGGGAGGAGAGACGGAACCCATAGTTCTCTATGAGAACTGTGGATTAACGTAATAGCTGAGACGGATTGCAGCCGTATTGCAGCGCAGTACGGCGCGCAATACAGCTGCAATCTGTCCCTGAAATAAGCCGTGTGAACGGCCTTAAGAGTGCCAGAAAAAAATTGAGAGGCTAAAATACTTCATTCCTTCCAATGACTAACTGAAAAGATGAGGACATCGTGAGGAGGCCCAAAAGCCCCTTTGACACATAGGAGATTTGGAGATGGTGTGTTATACAATTACTGACTATCAGCCATAGTGCACTATATTCATTAAACTCCCTTTACAATGTAAGACGCTTTATGAATGCCCGTTACTGCGCAGCACTTTGGGCAGACAGGATGGCAGGGAGGTTTTATGCATGCGCTGTTGTATTATAAGCTAGTGCGATTGTCAGGCGCATGCGCGGTTGTGCGATGTGTGGATAGGCGCAGTTACGCCAAGATTAGCGTGTAGGAACGCATGCATGATGATACGATAACCGGCGCATGCGCAATAGTGAATTTGAGATGCCGAAGCAAGTAGCCTTAGGAGTGCGTGAAGGACGCATGCGTGATGAACCGGCGCATGCGCAATAACGAGTTTGAGACGCTGAAGCTAGTAACCTTAGCGATGCGGGGCTATTTGGACTCTGTGATACTTATAAAATTGAATAAATCTAAGGTAAATACTTATGTCCTTTGACTATTTGACTTGTATGGTTCTCATGGATGGGGAAGTTACCTAGGCAACTTTATTATTTGATTGGGGGTGGTACTATCCCTATTTATTTTGTGCTTGAATGTTTAAACATTGGGTCATTGGTGGGAGACATTCCTCTCATAGAGGGCATACTAGCCCTTGGCCTCGTGGATTATTTTTACCCCCATGTTGTATAGACTTTTGTATAAATGTGTATGTTCACACTAATAGATGTTAAGCCATTTTTCCCTTTACACTATTTTAGCTAGTGAGTAGTAGTGCACATACTGGATCAATATTATGTTGTATAGACTTCTGTATATATGTGTATTTTCACACTAATAGATGTTGAGGCATTTTTTGTCTTCACACCATTTAGTAGTAAGGGATAAGTATTTGAGGAATTTAGTTTGTGGGACTGTCCTTTTTCAGGGCTTCCATCCCGCTCAGGGCCATTCCTAAGGCTCATAGATAGAATAGGGTGTTATAGACTCCCCCCTAGTGTCTTTATATAATTTTTGACATAGATAGTATATTTCATTTTTTAATTGTTATCTATTAAGGGTTAGGTTTTATATTGGAATATCTTTCTTTGGTCTATATAATTACTGAACCCCCAAAACTGCAAAAACTGAACTTTTGGGCACTGGGTATGATTCAGCAACTCCAAGCACTCAAGCACTCTGTATTTTTAATATATATATATAATATTATATATATATTAGCATTATTAGTAAATGTACAAATAAAGCTTATGTGTAAGATGCACTAAATAATAATCCAATTGATGTTATGGAGTTAGGCATTATGTGAGCCTGCAAATGTCACCAAATAACAGCTTCTGGGTGTGGGAAGGATGCAGCTAGCAATACCAAACTCCCTAACTAATGATGTCTATGGAGAGGAAAATTCTATCTAAATAAGAGCAGTCTGTACAGTGCAGAGAGTGACGTGAAATTGGCGTTCACAAGGCAATGAAGTGAAATATATGTAACGGGGTCATGTGATTTTAGCAGCCAATGAGAGTCCTACACCTCAGCAATGACATTTCTGACACTTCTCTGTGCTCTGCACTGATTGGATGGCCACCAAAAGTGCAGAAAAGTGATTGGATGGTCGCAAAAAGTGCAGAAAGCCACTGAAAACGAAACTGAAAATGGCGTGTAGAACTAGAACTTTACTTGAACGAACAGTAAAATGTTCGGCTCGAGTTCTAAAAATTCGAGAAATTCTACTAGAACTTTTCTAGAACAGTTTGATCAACACTATTTGTGATAATTGTCACGCACGCCCCTGCGACCATTGTCCGCCCGTGCCCCTGTTCCAATCGGAGCCCCGTCCCGCACGTCGGGTTCGGGGTCCGCTCGTGCATTGGTCCTCTCCGGCGCTCACTTACCCGGCCGCGCTCCTGCTCAGTCTGTGTCCGGTCCCTGGCGCGTAGCTCCGCCCCTAGGGGCGCACGCGCGCCGGCAATTTGAATTTAAAGGGGCAGTGCGCCGGTAATTGGTTCATTGCCAGGCACTGCTCCTATTTAGTCCGGCCACTTCCTGCCGGCCCTCGCCGGATCCTTGGTGTATATTCCATGGTGAAAGTGTTCCAGAGCGGTCCTGTCTTGCCTTACCGTGTACCGACTCCCTGCTTATGTTTACCGTCTACGAACCTTTCCGCCTGCCCTGACCTCCTGCTTGTCTACCGTCTACGAACCAGAGCCACCTGTCCTGACCTCCTGCCTGTCTACAACCACGAGCCTGCCTGCGGTTACGGTACCTCGCACTCTTGGCCGCCACCGCAGGCAAGCCCGGCCAGTGGTAGTGACCTGGTGGAAACCCGCCGCAGCAAGACCATCCCGCTTTGCGGCGGGCTTTGGTTAATACGGGGTCCCACTTAGATTACACTCCCTGGTGTGGGCTTACGCCATCGCCTGCGGTGGTCCAGTGGATCCACCTCCAGACCGTAACAATAATTTGTTGGATTTTTCAGTCAATCATGTGCCTCAGATCGGCAGTGTCTGTAATATTGTATGGTGAGTGTGGTTAAAAGATGCAGTATCACAGGAAAGACCATTATATGGGGAAAATGTTGTATCCTGAGGCCATTGTAACTTTATGGACCCCTGTGGTCAGACTCAACTTTGCTGACATTTCTTTTTTTATCATTTGGATAGGTAATACATTTTATGGGTATGAAAACCTTGTAATCTTTCCCTATGTAACCTTTGTTACCTAAGCATGCATCTCATGAGATGGAGAATTTATGTGTTATATGTCACCACATTACTAAAGCTATTACGGTTTTCATAATACTGTTATATTAAAATTAAATGGAAATGTAAAGCAAATTCAACTTTTCTTTAGCTTTTTTGCAATTCCATTTGTTCCATAAGATGTCGATGGACATTATAGATTTAATATGTCACTAATTCTTTACTTTCAGATTGCAACAGTAATGCAAACTTTGAATATTAGCATGTGAATGAGGCACATGAGCTTAAATTGCACCATCTGTGTCTTTGTTTGAATACTGTTCAAAAATATGATTATACTCTATTTTAAAGCACCAATATTTTATATTGTGCTATACAAAAGGGAACGACGATTGCATGTGACTTGAGACAATGTGCCTCATTTTTACAATTCATGCAGAATTATATGAACAAAAAAACAAGCTTCCTGAAATGCAAACGGCTGTCTGAAATGGGGTTTTATCAAAGCGGTATGCAGTCATTGTCCTGAATAGATTGAACTGAAAGACTGAATATAATTTCTGATCACAAAATAGGTCCCTCCCATGCCCACATTACTATCATGAATCAAGTTCATCTTCACCATTTAGAAAACCATGAAAAGAGAATTTGGACATCTTTTTTACAATGTTGTTTATGTATCTTGTACGTTTGTTATCTGATTACAATTTTTTTCTTGTACTTTTAGAAGCACATTAAATTTCCTATAATGAAAGAAAAGTTAACCCAACCCCTATGTTATGTTTATAAATATCTTAGTTCATATATGAGTGGATGGGTTTGCTTCAAAAGAGTAGGTTCAAATTATCACGTGCTTTTCTCCATTTAGGGTCACTGAAGCTTAAAACAAAGGGGCAGAAACACTCAGCTGAACACTCCGCCCTTTAATTTCTTACTGGCTCTGCTAGTTTTTCCTTTGAGAATTGAGCTTATGGAAAGCTGTGGAGAACCGAATAGTAATGACGTCACAGTGCTTCTGCCCTTCATTTTAGTGATAGGTGGGGGTCTTAGCAGCCAGAACTCAACTGTTCAAAACTTTTGGCATGTCACTATGATAGCTATTTTTTTTTTAAATTTCTCTGACTTCTCTACTGATGTATTACTAGCACTGCTGAGCAATTGTGTCAACTATCGTTATCATGACGATATCTGATAGACGATAACAGATTATCGCCGATGACCATTAAAGTCTATGGGAGAGGAACAACACCTTCAAACAGGGGTGCAGAAGCTGGAATTAACATCCACAACAGTAAACTGGATACGTGCTACATCTTAGGCAAGACAATTAGGCAACAAGAGTCACAGAAAAAAACTGACAGACTATTTACTATCCCTGTCTTGTACCACAGCATGACCCTTAAACCTGCATGACCCACAAATTAAAAAGTGCCAGAAGGCAGTATTATTTGAACCATCATTTTACTTGAACTGGATATTGACTATCCCTGTCCTGGAACGCAGCATGACCCTTAAACCTGTCTGACCCACAGATTACAAAAGTACCGGAAAAAGGAGACTTTCAACCACCATTTTAGTTGAACTGGACATTGACTATGCCTGTCCTGGACTGCAGCATTTGCGTACAACTGAGCTCTCTGTGCCAACCAGATGCACGGACTGCAATAAGAGTATTTAAATATTATATAGATTAATATGGCGGCCTTCGCACCACTGACTACAGGCGTAATTTACTATCAAATATGTATAACACAATAAGTATACAACTGAGCTCTATGCGCCAAACAGACGCACAGACTTCAATAAAACTATTTAAAAGTTATAGGGATAAGTTATGCTGGTTTTTGGGAACACTGACACGCAGTGATTGCAAAAGAACTGAAAACACACGGACAATTTCAACTGCTATCAGAGGTCTGCTGGCCAAAAAAGTGGTAGAAAACAATGCTTTTTCAATTAAATATCACAGAACACACTGAGCTGCAAAATATCTTCCTTTCAAATGCCTCTCCTCCTGCTCCCCTATGCGGCTGGACACACCAGTAGATATCCTTAAAACTTTCTCTAACTAAATAAGAAGTGGAATGCTCTAATCTAACTCTATTCTAAGCTGTAGCTGTTAGAACTATTGATTTAAACGCAGAGAGACACGTCCTGCTGTGAAGTGTGATAGACAGAGTATGAGCGCAAACAGGAAATGCAGCTACATAGATAAAACGAGGTCACGTGATTTTTGCAGCCAATGAGATCCATAAACTACAAAGTGGTGAAGTTATACATCCTCCTCACCCCCCTCTATCCTCGGAGCTGATTGGCTGGCTGACAAAATGACAGGAAACGCTGAAAATGGCACGATAGTAATAGATTATCTGTCAGATTGTCATCTAAAATATCGCGTGATCGGAAATTTCCGATAAGCCTAAAAAACATGCCGATTTCAACTTTTGTCGATAATATCGCTCATCCCTAATTACTAGGCCACATACTTGGCAGCTTATTTCATCCTGAATATTTGCAATGTATATGTTATAGAATACATGTAGACGAGGTTTTCTGAAACCCTATTTGTACACTATGAAAGAAAGTTTTGCAGCCCAAAGTAAATTGGGAACTTAAAATCACCCTGATTTTTTTTTTTTCAAGAGTTGACAAGAGTTGGTGGGACCAGGACAATTAGGTGGTAGTTAGCAAAATGTTTGCCGTAGCTACATTTGTGCTAGGTGGAGTTACTGTTCAAAACAAATTTTGAAAAGTAGATAGTCTTTGCTGTAGGTTGCACATCATTGAAACTTTGAGCTATATCTAGAGAAGAATAAAAAAAGTATGATGTAGCGTAGCATACAGATCCTGTAAAAATGCATCTGTTAAATGGACATTATATAAGCCTTTGGGTGATGGATGCCAAAATATAGCATCCCTCAAGGGCATCCTTTAAAAGGATAATATGGAAAGCTCTACTGTCATCACTGTCCATATATAAACACTATTAAAGAAAAGTTAGAGATATTTGTTAGTAATTCCAGGATGAACATTAAAAGTTATTGATTTTTTTTTAAATTAAACCATCTCTTAACTTTAGAATGTACATATCCAACTCTTCAGTCAGTACATTTTGCAAAGCTTGCTGATCTGTAAAAAGGAACTTAATGGCAAAATTCACAACAGGTGTTTGATCCCTGAATCACCAGATACATTTTAATTGGGAGTTAAACAGTCCTCCTCATCATGCTCTTCACATTTGGACATCATGAGACCAAGACAAAATCTTACAATTGATCCACAGCACCTCACTATTGTGAGGCTTCAAGCAGGATGCTCTCATACAGAAGTAAAGTGTCATTGAGAAGACTGCAGGGAGGTTGCAGCTGTAACTTTATGGTTGTACAGTTCTTTCTATGATGGGGCAGAGAAATTCAATCATGCTTTGCCTAATAATTACAGGAAGAGACAACTATACCTATTGAGGAGTGTATTCCGCAGCTAAGCTAATATGCTCAACACTGAGTAAGTATAAAAAGTCCTCTAGTCCGGTACTCAAATAGATGCCTGAGGGTCCTGTTGCCTGCTAAATGCTAAGAATCAAAAGATACCAATGGCACTCACAGATTTCAATATGGAAAAACATGTTTTATTCATTACAATATTTGAAGTACAGCGCACAAATTCATGATCCGGGTAGATAACATTTCTCAAAACTTGAGACTCGTTTCATTGAACTTTATCTTGAACGTTTTCATGGACCTTTGTCGAGGTCATCTCTCAACAGAATCTCAACTGTATGCTGTACTTCAAATTTTCTAATGAATAAAACATGTTTTTTTGCATATTAAAATCTGTAAGCGAGATTGGTATCTTTGATTTTCATTAATGAGGGACTAGTGGGCTGAAAAACCAGAATAGGTTATATGGCCAATCGTCCCCTGTGTGCAGCAGATTTTAAATCCACAGCTTTCATCGTCTGTCATGGACTTATTCTGGATTCCTCACATATGAAGATTTTGTTGTGGGTATATATATCTTTCCATAAAGGATATTTTGTTAATATGGCCTAATTGTCTTAACACATAGCATCAAACTGCTTCAAGGACTTCTGTCCATTCACCTCTGTAAACATACATAGATAATGTGCTTTTCACCTCTATATTCACCTTTATAATTTGATAGCCCTTCCTTTAAATGATTTTAATTTTTTTCAATGTATCACACTATAAATGTTTATAACTTTGAAATTATGCAGGATCTGTAAAGTGACAATATTACCTCCACCTTTTGCCACTATACTAAATATTACACATTGAATTATTATTTTTAATGATTTTTCAGTTAGTATGTCTGATATTATTCTTCAAGAATGAAGTGTACCCACTTGAAGTAAAGTAACTTTTGACCTAAGCAATTACTATTATGCTTGTTACATTGTTTTGTAGTAATTGCTGAATTAATAATTTTACAGTATCATGAATATCACCATAACCGTAACTGGTTAATGTAGCCTTTCTCAGTCATCTGTGTACAGTATGCTCTTTATACTATAATACACTGCTCAAAAAATAAAGGGAACACATAAACGACACAATGTAACTCCAAGTCAATCATCACCGTGAAATCAACCTGTCCAGTTATGAATCAACAATGATTGTGAAGAAATTTCTCCTGCTGTTGTGCAAATCAAACAGACAACAGATAGAAATGATAGGCAATTAGCAAGACAACCCCCATGAAGAAGTGGTGAACACAGACCATTTCTATGTTCTCATCCTTTTAGGCTGTTGTTTTGGTCACTTTTGCCATTACTCTCACACCTACAGGTAGCATGAGGTGGTGTCTACAACCCACAGAAATTGCTCAGGTAGTGCAGCTCATCTAGGATAGCACTTCAGTGCGTGCTGTGGCAAGAAGGTTAGCTGTGTCTGTCAGTACAATGTCCAGAGCATAGAGCAGGCCAGGAGACAGGCCAGTACACAAGGAGATATGGAGGAGGATGTAGGAGGGTAGCAACTCAGCAGCAGGATCGCTACTTCCTTCTTTGTGCAAGGAGCAGGAGGAGCAGTGCCACAACACTGCAAAATTACCTCCAGCATTCCACTAATATCCATGTGTCTGCTCAAACTGTCAGAAACAGACTCCATGAAGGTGGTATAAGTGCCCGACATCCAAAAGTCGGTGTTGTGCTTACCACCCAACACTGTGTAGGGTGATTGGTATTTGCCAGAGAACACCAAGATTGGCAAAGTAGGTTCACACTGAGCACATGTGACAGAGGTAACCTGACTGACATTAAGTACCAGGGTGAGCTCCTTACACCCATTGTGAGACGATATGCAGGTGCAGTGGGTTCCTTCTGATGCTTGACAATGATATGCCTCATGTGGCTGAAGTCTGTCACCAGTTCCTTCATGATAAAGGCATTGATGCTATGGACTGGCCTGCCCATTCCCCAGATCTTAATCCAATCGAGCACATCTGGGACATAGTTACATAGTTACATAGTGAGTACGGTTGAAAGAAGACATGTGTCCATCAAGTTCAACCAAGGATGGGGAAAATGTGGGTGAAAATGTGGGTGAAGGGAGAGAGACAAGGACTTTAGCCAGCTCACACTGGTTAATGCCCTGGAACCCACAAGGCAAGAACCAATTTTGCTCCAGTGGAAACCATATCTCTGACCCCAGAGCCTCCACCAGCCAGGATCCAGAATTTTACATAGCTTCGTATGCATTAATATTCTTTAGTTCCAGGTAGGTATCTAAGCCTTTTTTGAAACTCTCTACAGTTCCTGCTGTGACCAGCTCTTCAGGCAGGCTATTCCACAGATTCACAGTTCTTACAGTGAAGAACTCTATTCTTCTCTGGAGATTGAATCCTGTTTTCTCTAGTCGAAGGGAATATCCCCTTGTCTTTTGAGGGGGCTTCACTTGAAATAATTTTTCCCCATATTTTTTGTAGGGACCATTTATATATTTATATAAATTAATCATGTCCCCCCCGAAGCCGTCTTTTCTAAAGATTAAATAAGTTCAATTCTAATAACCTCTCCTCATAACTACGATGCTCCATTCCCCTTATAAGTTTGTTTGCCTTTCTTTGTACTCTCTCTAGCTCCATTACATCTCTTCTATAAACTGGGGCCCAGAACTGAACAGCATATTCTAAGTGAGGACGCACCAATGCTTTGTACAGCGATAGAATTACATCCTTGTCCCGCGAGTCCATGCCTCTTTTAATACACGCCAATATCATACTTGCCCTAGGGGCAGCTGATTGACATTGCATGCTGTTCTGTAGTCTATGATCTACAAGAACGCCCATATCTTTCTCAACAAGCGATTCTCCAAGTTTTTCTCCCACTAGGACATATGATGCCTTTAGATTATTTGTACCCAGATGCAGAACCTTACATTTATCCACATTGAACCCCATTTGCCAAGTGGATGCCCAAGCACTCTGTGTGTCCAGGTCTGCTTGCAATTTATGAGCATCTTCCATAGATTGCACTACCCTGCATAGCTTGGTGTCATCTGCAAAAATCTAAATCGTGCTATTGATCCCTTCCACTATATTGTTAATAAATACATTAAATAAGAGAGGACCCAATACTGAGCCCTGCGGCACACCACTCAAAACCGGGGACCACTAAGAGTAGGATTCATTTACCACCACTCTCTGTGTACTATCCAGCAGCCAGTTTTTAATCCAATTACACACAATGGATTCTAATTTACCTAACAAGCGCTTATGTGGGACAGTGTCAAATGCCTTTGCAAAGTCTAAAAACACAATATCCACAGCGTCCCTGCTATCCAGACTTCTACTCACCTCTTCATAAAATCAGATCACATTCTCAGACATGTCTCATTCCATCCACCAATGCCACGTTGAACCACAGACTATCCAAAAGTTGACTGATGCTATAATACGGGTCTAGGAGGAGATCCCTCAGGACAACATCCGCCGCCTCATCAGGAGAATGCACAGGCATTGTAGGGATGTCACACAGGCACATGGAGGCCACATACACTACTGAGCCTCATATTCTTGTCTTTACCACTGAAGTCAGATCAGCCTGAAATTTGATTTTCCACTTTGATTTTGAGTATCATTCAAAATCCATTTCTCTATGGGATATTAACTTTTTTGATTTTCATTGATCATTTGTCTGTTTTATTGTTCTCAATGCATTCCACTATATAATGAATAAAGAATTACAATTGAGCAGTATATAAATAGTTATGATTACTTGTAAAACCTTCTAGGCTTAGTATGAGCAAAGATTATGTCTACCTCTATGGCAACGTACATGTAGTTTGGAAGGCCTATCGAGAACATACTGGGTTACATGTATGAACAGGGCTGTGCCAGTTTTCTAGTCTACTTTGAGCCAAAAAGAATGTATGAACAGGCGCACTCCAAACTTGGGTGCGATAAGTGCCTTTGTAATCCGCCAAAGACACTTTAATGTGGCAAAGATCTGGGGGCGTGTCGCACCACATTCATAGGATTATATAAATTTATGAATATGGGATGCAAAACCTAGGTGCATTGCAGTTAGAACAGCCAGACCAGGCTAAAGGTGGCATTACAATGCTCCTGTATGTATGACCTGCAGAAGAACAGGTTCATACATTCTGGTGCATTCTACTCTGCCTTAAAGCTATTTAGAACTTGCCTGTCAGCACTAGGATTCATACATGTCACCTTCTGTTTTAAGCAGTAAAGGTATAAATATGGTGTAAAATGTAAAATCAAAATAAAGGTGATGTATAGTGTATCTGTATGTGTACAGTGTATTCAGAAAGTAATCAGACCCCTTCACTTTTTCTAAATTCCAGTTTTACATACCCAGTAATAAGAAACCAAAGCAATTTCATCAAAATTAGTGGTAATTTACTGAACCTTTTTTAAGACCTTTATTGAGAACTTTGTTGATTTTTTGTTTGTCAAGTAATGAGTGGAGTTTGGTTTCCTCCAGAAATAAAGAATGCCATTCAGACAGAATGTTCTAAAATTATGTTTATTAGCTCAGAGTATTGTTTGTCAAGGGTACCATTAGTGCCTTTTGGCAAACACTAGCTTGCACCTTTTACTAAGGAATGTTTTTGGTCTTGCAACTGTAATATCAAGACCTGCTTGGTGGATTGACGCAGAGTTGGTTGTGCTCCGAAGAAGTTCTCCCATCTCCACAGAATAACTCTGAAGCTCTGTTAAAGTGGCTACTGTATCCTTGAATATCTAACTGATCCTAATGCCCTTCTTCCACAATTGCTTAGTTTGGTGAGATAGCCAACTCTAGCTATAGACTTCGTGGATTCACATTTTTTCCACTATCAAAGTTATGGTGTTTTTCTAGGTTAGTGTTCTATGAACCTGTCCCTGTTTGGTTTGGTACTAGTTCAACTAGCCTTGTGAAAAGTCAGATTAAGGACTTTCTGAACCCAAAACCATGGGGTATAGGTTAGGTGTTTTTTTTACTGGTTTGCAAGTGTTACTTTACCTCTTTTTGGTGCTTCCAGTCAAGCATCATTTCAGGTGTGAAACTGGAAGTGATGCTAAATCCAGGGCACCGATGGACTCGTAGACCTACAGTGTGATAAGCTAAAACTTACAAACCAGTAATAAAAAACCTACTGATAATTTTAACCCCAACTTTTTGTTAGGGCTACAGTTATGATTGAGTTTTTGACACTTAAGCCAAAAATCGATTTAGGCCAACCATATGTAATTGCTCAGATTTGAGTTAAATCGGTCTGTAATCCAAATCTTAAGTGCAACATTATTTAGGACCTTCAATTTTACAAGAATTTTTCTTTATGCCTCCCTAGATCTGTGCCAATGCGTAATACTGTATAAGTAGTCTACAGAAAATATATTTTTCTGCTTCTTTGCCGTGTTTTATTTCAACATATGTGCCTCTGCAAATAATGACCACTCAATCATATTAGCCACAGTTGGGCTTCAGTCAAGTTGTAGAAATATCCCAATAATAATCTTTGTAAACCTTAGCTCAATTTTAATTTCTTAAAAAAAAAATATCTACAGTTGAAACTAGAAGTTTACATAGAGTATATAAAAAGACACATATGCATGTTTTTCTCACTATCTTACATGAAATAAAAATAGACCTTACCTGTTTTAGGTCACGTGGGATT
The DNA here is from genome assembly GCA_025379985.1 of Phyllomedusa bahiana. Taxonomy (NCBI): domain Eukaryota; kingdom Metazoa; phylum Chordata; class Amphibia; order Anura; family Hylidae; genus Phyllomedusa; species Phyllomedusa bahiana. The sequence goes on from JAODAL010010525.1 coordinate 46,000, forward strand.
ACCCTAATTATTTATATTTGTCAAAATGACAAAATAATGAGAAAGAGAGAGAGAGCATTTTCTGAGGCATTTTTATTACTTTCTGCAAAGTCAAAAGTTTACGTACATTTAATTAGTATTTGGTAGTATTGCTCTTAAACTGTATGACTTGGGTCAAACATTTTGGATATCCTTCCACAAGCTTGTCACACTAGTTGGTAAGAATTTTGGCCCATAAATCCGAACAGAACTGGTGGAACTGAGCCATGTTTGTAGGTTGCCTTGCTTGTACCTGCCATTTCAGCTTTGCCCATACATTGTCAATAGGATTGGGGCCCGGTATTCACCAGAGCCCGCCACAAGGCAGGATTGACTTGATGCGGCGGGATTCCACCAGGTCGCCTCCCCTGACGCAGCTAGCTTGCGGAGGCAGCCTAGGTGCAGCGAGGTAAAAAGTCGTCGGGCAAACTTGTAGTCGGAGACAGGCAGGCAGGTCAGGGCAGGCGGCGAAGGTTCATGGTCGGCAGACGAGAGTCAAAGGTTCGGTACACGGGAATCACAAACGAGGCTACGGAACACTTCCTCAGTAGGCATAGGGCACTAAAGGTCCAGCAGGGTCATGTAGGAGGTGGAGCCTTTATACAGGGTCAGTGGCCGGCAATCCACCAATTGCCGGCGCTCTGGCCCTTTAAATCTGAGAGAGCCCTAAGGGACAGGGACGCGCGCACCAGCTGACAGGGGGATGCGGAAGAACAGGAGCATGGCTGGGTGATTACATGCACCTCTGGGAACGAGTGCGCCCGCTGCCCGATACACGGACAGCGGTGCCACTCGCCCCACGGCGCATACTGGGTTACAAATGCGCCCACAGCTCGACTTGCGGGCTGCGCCGCCATACGTACCAGCTGTCACCCCCGTGTTTCACAGTCTGGATGGTGTTCTTAGGCTTACAAGCTTCTCCCTTTTTCCTCCAAAGTAACAATGGTCATTATGGCCAAACTGTTCAATTTTAATTTTGTCAGACCACAAGACATGTATCCAAAAATGTAGGTCTTTGTTCCTGTGTGCATTTAAAGACATTAGTCTGTATTTTATGGGTTTCTTTTGGAGTAAAGGCTTCTTCCTGGCAGAGTCGCCTATCAGCCAATGCTGAAAAAGTACTAGTTTCACTGTGGATAATGACTAAACCTTAACAGCTTCTCCCAGCATATTCACAAAGATGCAAGGTGTTGTATGTGTGCCCTTCATTGCATGCGTTGGCGAGGTGGTAAATAAAGATTGCCAGAGGTCACCCATTAGGCTTCTGCCACCTTGCCTGCTGCTGCTGCCGCTACGGCTGCTTGGCACTCTATTGCTGTCACGTCGCTGGCGTTGTTCCACCGTGACATTTGAAGAATGTGAAGCAGACGCAAGAGATGTCTCCAGTTGATCAATCAGAAAGGTCTCCATTTCCTGCATTTTACTCTCTATTTGGGTGGGTGGAAGGAATGTGCTGAGTTTTGTTTTGTACCGGGGATCCAGGAGGGTGGCCACCCAGTAACTGTTGTTCATTTTGATGGCCTTAATGCGAGGATCATGTTGGAGGAAATGGAGCATCCAAGCACTCATGTGAGAGATGGAGCCTTGATTTCCCAAGCCTCTGGGTCGAGGGGCACTAGCAAACTGATCTTCCTCATCTTCCTCCTCCGCCTCAAATTCGCGCCAACCTCTTTCCAAGGCAGGGACGTCGGTAACATCAGTGTCTAGGAATACCTCCTCCTCCTCCGCTGCCTCCGGCACAGCTTCAACACAGCCCTGACTTGCCTGAGATGATGCACCCTGAGAGCTGATGCGCCACCTTGCACTAGCTCTGGACCCCAAACCACTGCCTAATGAAGACCGATGAAATTGTGAAACTGTCGGGCCTTGTAGATTTGACGGAGAGAAAGGCTCCGTGTCCGCATCGGTGTTCGTCTCCTCCTCCGTCGCTGGCGGGACCTGTTGTTTAAGAGTGTCCAACAATCGTTCCAGAACTAAGATCACCAAAATGCTCATGCTGACAAAGGGCATTGTCCGCACTGACCATTTTGGTGGCTTCTTCAAAACTGGCAAGGATGGTGCAGAGCTCTTTCCCCTGCCTCCACTCTCGGTGGCTCAACACCCCGAGGCCCGCACCGCTGCTTGTCAGGCCATGTGTCACTCCGTACTACGTAAGGGGATTGCGCTGCTGCCACAATCGTGGGCATGAGGAGGGTGGAATTCCAGCGTGTTGCCACGTCAACAATGAGACGGTTGACGGGGAGGCAGAAGCTAAAGCTGCAACGCAGCAGGCGGGAGAAGCAGGGTGCCGAACGGCGGAAAGTGCGACCTCAGACCTCGAGCCTTCCTCAGCAGGCAGTCCAGACCCGTGTAGCGCTTTTGAAATTTCTGACGACAAGGTTCATGACATGTGCCAGGCAAGGGATGTGCCCAGCCTACCGATCTTAAGGGCGGCCAGCAGATTTCGCCGTTATCGCACACCACCCTTTCTGGCACAAGGTTCTTTGGGACCCAGCCAGTGCTCGGTTCTCGTTGCGGAGAGCGTCCACAGCTCCTGACCTGTGTGGGACGGTTCCCAAGACAGATTAATTTCAACACGGCCTGCTTTCTCTGGGCACATGCCACCAGAGGACCCTTGGGGGAAAGAACCCTGCACCATCCCTGCGGTTTTGAAGAGCGTGCGCCGAGCTGAGAGCCACCGTCACCCCCAGAGACATCCACCCAGCTCACCCAGTGAGCTGTCACAGAGATTAGCGGCCTTGGCCGTGCTTACTAGTCCATGTGTCGGTGGTCAGATGGACTTTTCCCGGGCCCCCGATCAGACAAACGCGCTTTCAATTTTAGATGACAAGTGGCTGGCCAGGGCAGGGACGGCTTTTCTGGCAAAGAAAATGCCTGCCCCAGCATCTGGTATTGGGGGCAGGGAAGGGCCATGGGCGTTGGCGGAACCCATCTGTGTCCAAACCCGACGGAAAGGCAACATTTCCAAGGCCAAAAGCCTGGCAATGCCGACATTCAGGCTTTTGGCTTTGGGATGGTTTTGGGTTAAAGTGTTTCTTCTGCTCCAAACCTGGAAGACAGAAGGCTGGCTGCTAGGATGGCCACTGTTTCGGCGTGCAGGGTTGTCAAACTGGCGGAAGGGAAGGAGAGGATGGGTCTCTGGTGGTGCTGGTGGTACTTGGGCGACGGTGTGGGGGGCTGAAGCGGAGGCTGATCCCTGATCATGACTCTGAGAGACATGGGCAGCTGAGGAATGCTTGGTGGTGGCAGGGAGGAGGTAGGCAGGAGACAGAGGGTGTGACAGTGGTTGGAGGCCCGGCGTCGGTCTGGCCTTTTTTGACCAGTGTTCCCTCCATTTCAACTTATGCATTCGCTGCATGTGACTAAAACATGTTGGTGGGTTAACCACTTAAGGTTCTTGCCTCTATTATGCGTTTACGGCAAAGGCGGCATATGACATCGCTGGGTGAATCAAGGCTTGTCAAAGAAGGGCCCCCCGGTTGAGAGGTCCTGGACCTTTTTGACGGCGATAAGCGAGGAGCGGGGGTTTGCGCTGGAACCCGGGATGGCGGAATCTTTTCAGGCGGACCCTTCACCCCCCCCCCCCCGCCACCCCCCCCCTCCTTTTTTTTGGCGGATAACCCCCCATTGGGGCCCCCCCTCCCACCAAACTTTCCCCCTGTTCCCCTGATTTAAGGGGGGCTCGCAAGCAAATTCCCGCGGGGAAAAAAAACCACGATAGATCCGCCAATGTCGGGACATCATCATTCATCATCATCATCAAACGGGCCCTTTGGTCGTTTCCCGACTTTCTGCATCCAAAAAAGCTGGGGGGGTACAAGGGAAGAGGGCCCGAAAAGGGGGTTTTCCCCAACCCCCCGGGGGTTTTTTTCCCTTTGACGGCTTTTTCTCCTCCCCTGATGGCCATCGTAAAATGGGGGTCAAAAGAGGGCTAAAATTTATTTCCCCTTGTTTTTTTTTTTTAAATTGGGCCCTTTGACCCCAACCGATTTTGTCTCAAAAGGTCTTCAGACAATGGGTTATCCCCAGTGGTGGGTACCCCGGTTTACATTTGGGGTGTTCATGGGTTTGGGGGAAAGTGATGATGCCCGATGGGCGACAAATTTGGGCCGTTACTGGGGAGGACAGGGGTAAGGGCTGCCCCCGGATTGCAGGGTTGGATTAACCATGAAAAGGGCGATTTGGCCCCTGCTGTTCGTTTTTTGGGGAAATTTCCCCGGGGCCCCGGGCCCAAACCGGGTGACGGGCCCGACGGTCCGCCCAATGATTTATCCGGTGGCTTGGCCCTGTTGCGCCCGCACTGGAAGGAAAACCTTCTCTCGTACCCTTACCTCCCTGTGGCCCACCCCCTCCCTTTTTCTCGCTTACCACCTGCATTTTTTGAAAAACCCCCAATGTTTTCCCCGAAAAATAAAAAATTTTTAAAAGGGTTTTGGGAAAAGTTTTGGAAAAAATTTTCCCTTTTTAAAAAAAACGGCCCCAAAACACCCCGCTAAAATTTTCAAATCCCTTAATTTAAAAAAAAAATTGCCCCCGGATTCAATTTCAAAATTTAAAGGGTCTCTTTCAACAAAATTTTTGGAAAAAAAGGGGAAAAGTTTCAAAAAAAACGATCGGTTTTTGTTTTTGTTTTAAAATTTAATTTCCGGTTTTTTTTTTGACCTTTCAATTCCCTGTGGGGGGACTATTTAAAATTGTGTTTTCAGATTTTAAGTTTCAAGCTGCCAAACAATGAACAAAACTGTCGTGAAACCAAATCAAAAAACACGTATTGGGTTTGTTTTTGTTAAAAAACGGGTTTTTTGCACCTTTAATTTAACCCTTTGGGGGACTTTTAAAAAATTTTTTGGCTTTTTTAAAAATTTTTTCGTGCAAACTGAAACGGGCAATGAACCCAAAACCTTTTTTGATTTGGCCCCAAAATTTAAAAAAACAGTTTTCTGAAATTTTTTTCGGATTTTAAAATGTAATTTTTTTTCACCCTTTTAATTCATGTTGGGGGGACTATAAAAATTTTCTGTTTTAGATTTCGGGGCAAGTTTTTGGGGTCCCCAAAGAAAAAAAAGCTGTTGTTTCCGCAAAGTCAAAAAACTGTATTTTAAATGTTTTCTTAAAATAAGGATTTTTTCCCCCCTTCCCCCGGTTCCCCCCAAAAAAAAATTTTTTTTTTCGGTTTTGAAAAAATTTTTTTCCCCCCCCCTTTTTTTAAAAAAAAAAAATTTTTTTTTTTACCCCCCCCCGGGCCCCAAAAAAAAATTTTTTTTCCCCCTTTTATTAAACCCCCCTCCCCAGTTTTCCCCTCAAAAAAAAAATTTTACTTTTCTTTCCCCCCCTTTTTTTTTGTTCCCCCCCTTTTGTTTTCTTTTCCCCCCCCCCCCCGCCCCCCCCCCCCCCGGAAACCCCGGGGGCCCCCCTTTTTCCCCCTACCAAAAAATTTTAAAATCTCAAATTAACAAAATTTTTAAAAAAAACCTAATATAATTTTTGTCAGAAAAAAAAAATTTTTTCAAAATGTTTCCCGGGGAGGTTTCCCCCAAGACGCAAAACCTGAACGGGAAGCTGGAAATTTTAAAAAAATTGTTTTTTCCCCAAACCCCAACCTACACATCCCAGCATGACGTGCACACACATTCAGCCGCTCTATTCTTAATCTGATTTTCTGGCCCCAAAATTCGGAAGCGCCCCGAAAAAGGGGGCGATCTTAAAGATGATGCAAGATTTTGCCTTAATTTCGCTGATCTAAATTTCAATAATAAAAACCTTTCCATTTCAAATTTTTCGTAAAATCTCCAACACTAGTTGTGATTACTGTCATTTAAGTTCACATGTGTTTTATTTTGCCAATCTGTTTTGTGAAATGTACCTTAATTAACTCAATTTATAGACTTCTACAAGAAATGTTTTTTTTTATTATTTTGCAGGCAGAGCAAGACAATGGCCACCCTCTCCCAGCATTTGCTAATCTTCACATAGACATCTTAGATGAGAATAACCAGGCTCCATATTTCACTTTTTCCACATATCGGGGTTATATTTTGGAGTCTTCACCTGTTGGAACAACCATCTCAGAAAATCAGAATTTAACTGCTCCACTGGGTTTTATAGCTCTGGATAATGACATTGAAGAAGTAAGTTATTCATGTATCTTTGCAATAATTGTTCTGTTTAGATAATAAGGATAACAGGATAATTTTTCTAAGGCCAGCCAGATACTGTAATGTATAAGTGTAGGCATGGAATTTCGGACAGGGACCGCTCTAGAAAGCACGAGTTTGGCCTTTTCTGGAATTTATAGTTCAGTTCTGGGTAGCAGTTTATAGAGAAGGATGTACTGGAGTTAGAAAAACTACAAACACAAGCAACTAAACTGATAATGGACATGGAGCATCTTAGTTATAAGTAAGGATTAGAAAATTAGGAGATATATAATTAATTCATATAAATTCAGGCAGTGCATAGGTTGTGAACAAAATTATAAACGTCTATAGAACTACATGTGCCAGCATTCCACACTACACATGTTAAACACAAATAATTATCTGCACCACACATGTTAAACACATATACTTATCTGCACCCATATGATTAGTACATATGTAATCCCCTGAAATAAGGAGTGGGGAGATGTTTTTGTATAAAGGGCTAGAAGCAAAATCTCTAGGGAGCGACAAGCTTGCGAATTTTGATGGTCTCCAAGATAGGAACAGATACTTTTATGTTATGTGGCTCAAAATATGATGTCAGCACACAAATCACGCCCCATGAAAGCCCCCATTTGCAACTAGGAGACTGCTGTGGAGGTGAAATCCGGAAAGTTAACGGAAATTTGATTCTACAGTCATGCATTAGTGACTTCTTTGGCTGACACATAAGAATCACAAGCTCTTGCACTGTTCCATATATACTGTATATTTATATATAAACTTTACTGCACTGTTCCATATATACTGTATATTTTAATATACAGTATATATGGAACAGTGCAGTGCAGAACATATGGAAGAGTGCAGAAGTTCTTGATTCGTATGTGTCAGTCAAGGAAGCCACTGATGCATGACTGTAGAATTAAATTTCCATTACCTTTCCGGATTTCACCTTCACTCATCTCTCAAGGCCGGGCCTAGCACTGAGAATACACAATCAATTGCCTATTGTGGAGGATAATGGCTGATTGTGTGTAACATTAAATTACTGAAGAAACCCAAACTTACTCATTTTTAAATTTCCTTCTAAATTGACTTTCCATTATGTAAAATGGCAAACCTATGCCCCAATCATATCATGGTTTTCCTCTATGTTTAGTGCTTAGAAAGGAAAACCTCAGATGTACACAGTAAGGGTGACATGTATGAACGTGGCTGCGCCATTTTTCTGGCATCAAAAAGCTTGTTCTATAGATGTATGAACAGTCAGACTCCACACTTTGGCGTGCTAAGTGCCTGTGCATTCTTGGGGCGTCACACCACATTCGTAGAATTAGACATGTTTATGAATCTTTGACGCCAAACCTAGGCACAGAATAGTTAGAACAGCCAGACCAGGTTAAAGGTGGTCTGTCTTAGCCAGACTTGTCCTTTTGGCACTACAATATGCCTGTATTTATGACCTGCAGAAGAACAGGTTCATACATTTTGACACATTCTACACTGCTTTATAGCGATTTAGAACTTGCCTGTCAGTGCCAACGTTCATATGTGTCAAACTAAATGTCTCTGTAGGAGTCCAATGTCAGATGGAGGCCAGGAGAGTGTTGCTTTGCCTTCTGTCTGTCCAGGATGGATGATATACTGTAAAAAATTAAATATGGAATAGTGTATAAGAATATACCATACCTTCAGATCTTTTAAAAAATTTATCCATTAAAGTTATACCATACTAGCCTCTGGAAAACAGATACCAAAATATAGCATCCATGACAGGTATCCATTGAACATGTATCTCTGTAAACTTCAATGAGGTCGCAGACTGCTTAAGGCCATTATCATTGGTGCTTATGCAAGGACCTCCATCTTCTCCTCTACCTGCACGCTCTCCTGACGGTGGTGCCGATGACATTCATCCTACAAAATATTGCATTAAAATGTGCTTCAGGTGTCTGTCAGCAGTACCTCAAACCTGAAGAGAGTGCAGGAGGAGGAAAGGAGGTCTGACAGGCTTTAACTGGATACCTCCAATTAAACCTTATACAGTTATGGGCTTCCTTCTGGGAGGGGTGACATATCCACTGTATGCCAATACTGTGGGACACATTGCAGCCTTCAATCGAAGGTATATGTGGGGCTGTCATCCGGAAATAGGCCTCCCACAAAAGACCTTAAACATGATGTGATTGAGCCCCTGGTGGCAAATTTCAATCCTGGCTAATTAGTTCTCCTCTACATTGTTCCATATCATCATCTTTCACCTGTAGCATGGAAATCTCTTATCTTATTCAGTACTTCTGTGAATGGAAAAGCTCAGTCAAATACTAAATATGCAGACAAAATGGTAGCTGTTAACCATTTATTTTCCTCTTCATATTTTATGTTCATAATAGGCTACAACATACATATTTAATAGCTATAACTTAAACACAATGTTATATTTCATTTTATATGGGTGAGATTTGGAATGGCAAAAAATGTCCTATCTTGATTGCTCACTATATTTACTTGATTTGTGGTGTATGTCTAGTGACTGTTGTCTTAAGGCAATGTTTTTTGAGTACCAGAAAGACAATTACTAGGTCTAATTTAAATGTGAGGTGAGGCTCCAGGCCATATCTTGTCTTCCATATGTTTACAGACACGTATGTTAGACACGCTCTTACTAGGAGCAGTCATTAATCCCTTGTTACTACAAATACACTGTCAGTGACATTCCCTGTCATATAGCATTACCCAGGCTTCTGAACAGGTAGTCGACCCTAATTGACTTACAAGCACTGTAGGCTATTACAGATAAAACAAGGGGCAACATTTGGTCAGTGCCTTAGGCTTAAAAAGCGCAGAGTGTTTCTTTCCAGAACAAAAGCTAATTTTTTTTGTTGGGTATGTTTACTGACTACTGATGTGTCTCATTGTTTTAGGTGGCTAACTGTGAATGTTCATGGTTTATTCAGAGCTGTTCTAAAATGTCTGAAATTATTTTTTATGTATTTTTTGGTTTTGCTTCGTTTGAACTAGACAAGTATACAAAGTATGAATTGGTTTACTTGATACCCTGCTGGCATAATATGCTGCCTTTTTGTGCAAGACCATAGTAGGTAGGTGCCCGCAGCAGGGTGTTTGATTGATTTGATTTTTACTAATAATTTTAAAGTGTAGGGAAGCAATTTTACAGCTCTTATAAATTCTTGATGTTCCGATCTATTCTTTATAGCAACAGGCTTTGATGTCCTGAATTGTTGAAAGTGCACAATATAAGTTTATTTAGTATACAACCAACATTCTGAGCTATGCTTTAGATTAAACTGTGAACCAAAATACTGATATTACTTTAAGTGGATTTATAGACTTCAAAGATCCGGATCACAAGCCAAAATAGAATGGCTACTTGATCAATCTGTAGAAGTACACATCAAGCATAACTAACCAGATCTCTGAATGATAAGTGCAGTCCTTCAGATTTGAGTCAAAGACAAATTTTACCCAAATCCAAACAATTTAATTCAGGCCCGAATAGATTTTTAGCATAAATTGTCAAAAAAAAATAAAAATAAATAAAAAACTCTAACCCAAAATAGGGATAAGGGCTACAAATTTTACTGGCATTCACCTACTTCTGGTACAGCTGTGCTTTGAGTCTGAAGACCCCATTGGTCCAAGGTCACTTCCAGTCTAGCATCACATTGGAAAAACATTTTATTAAAGTGACATTGGAGTGGAAGTTATATTAAATAAAGAGTTCTGCCAGGTCAGAAGTGGAGCTGCAAGTTAACCATTACAGACCAGTTGAAACCCTTAGGCTATAACCTTAAGGCTATGGATACAGTTACAGTTGGAATTCTGATCAAAGTGAAATAAAATCAGATATGGGACGTCCCAAACCTGAATTCTTTTACAAGTTTGGTTGAACCAGTGTCAAAACAAAAAGGGAGATGTTCAAGCAAAACTAATGGCAAAGGCTCTCATCTAATACATACTTCTAATTTTCGTCTCCATCCCTAAGATCTGCAATACTTGTGGAGTTTTTTTTTTTTATATTTTAGGTGCTTTCATATTTCAGCAGGAACAAATTTACACAAAATTATTTGTTGTGGATTTTTTGTTCCGGATGTTTAGTGTGGATTCTGTAAATTAAAATATAGACAAACAATGTCCTAACAATCTGCAGTTGTGCATTCTGCTGAGTTTCTACAGCAAAATCCTCAATAATAAAATTTTGTTCCATATTTTGACTTCCCTGTTGAAGTCAATGGAGAAAATCTGTAGCAAATCTGTAGAGTTACATAATGACATAGTTTATAAGGCCAAAAAAGACAGACGTCCATCCAGTTCGGCCTATTGTCCTACAATGTTGTTCCAGAGAAAGGCAAAACCCCTCATGAGGTAGAAGCCAATTTTCCTCCTTTTAGGGAAAAAATTCCTTCCCAACTCCAATCTGGCAATCAGAATAAACTCCTGGATCAGCGACCCTTCTCAAGAATCCTGGTCACTAATACTTGTTATATTATTACACTCCAGAAATGCATCCAAACCCTTTTTGAATTTTGTTTGTGAATGCAACATGACAAGTTCCTCTGGCAGAGAGTCTACTATACCCAGTAATCGGCCACATGTAAAATACCTCAAAGAATTGACATGTCAATTATTTGTCAGCGCTTATTTTACACTGGAATCAATGGTAGGCATTCAACTATAATTTTTACGCTCTTTTTGCAGAGGATTACTCGCATAATCTGCCCAAAAATGTGCCAAAAATGCTGTGTGAACATACCCATAGACAGGTTTGGCACTTGGCTCCATAGCAATGAGAAAGCCTGCTCATGTGTAGGACCTCAGGCAGCACTGCATTAAAAATAAGCATGAATCAGTCATGTAAATAACTGCATGGGTTTAGGATTACTTCGATAAATCATTGTCTGTGAACACAGTTTGCCTTGCAATCCACAAATGCAAGGTAAAGCTCTATCAGGCAAAGAAGAATCCAGAAATGCCACCGACTTCTCTGGGCAAAAGCTCATGTTAAATGCTAAACTGTTGTGTGGTCAGATGAATGAAACTTTGCAATTGTTTATAGAATGCCAGGTCCTCTTGACTAAAAAGAAGAGGGGACATACAGCTTATTATCAGCATACCATTAAAAAGCCTACATCACTGATAGTATTGGTGCTTATGGCACTAATCTTGAAAGAAAATATATCTGCTGAGTAGTGTATAGAGATTTTAAAACAACATATGCTCCCATACAAGGAAAGGAAAAAATATTTTAGCATGACAATGCTAAACCACATATTGAATTCATCACAACAGCATAGCTGAACCGGCCTGTCTGCAGTCCAGATCTTTTACCGATTAAAAACATTTAGTGCATTTTACCAACTAAGGCGGAAATTTTAGTCATTAAGCTTGTAACTCTTTAACCCCTTACCAACATTTGATGCACATTGTAGAAAAATTATATCCCTGCTGAATTATAGTAGCTAAAACATAACCTTTAATACTAATTTATAAAATTACAGTAATCCCGATAAACCATATGCAGTAGTATAAAAACATGACAATGTATTAAAACAGCACACTCACGTGACCCATAGGTGATTGTTGTATAATAACAAATTTTGGTGTTCAAAGGTACATCCAGGATTGATGATACATCATAATCCTTGTAGTAAAGGAGAGGAGAGCAAGATATAAACAGGACCCAGTACTCACCCTATGACACTCCTACCTAACTTGTGGGAGAACCACCCAGATAAGGGCGCTTCCCCTCACCGGAGGCTAAACCCTATAGCATCCACTACACTAAAAGATAACAATTTAGATATGATGGTTTATAATGTATAATAATGACCAATCCATTTCACAAGATGGTTAATCCCGGGTGGTACAGAGATAAGATATACAATAATAGAGATCAGATAATAGCTCCCGCTCTAAACTAAAGAATGATAGGGACTGCCAAATATAATCCAAAAGTGTTAAAACAAAAGAATTATACACACTGGGGGCGACATGTATGATCCAGAGTTGCGCCTGTTTTCTGGCGAAAACGGCGCCTCATCGATCCGTATCCAATGTCGGACGCAGGGATGCGATGTTAGGCGCAGCCTTCGCCACTTTCGGCTGCGCCTAACATGAAGGGGCGTGCAATGGGCGCGCTGTGGGCGTTCTGGGTCGGGACGCGGCTCATTCGAATACTCCGAGGCATGCATGATCGCGGGTCGGCAAAGTGCGGCGCATTGCAGCGCTCGCCAGCTCCCACAGGCAGACCTAGTTTAAGTTGGTCTAAACGAGCCGGAGGAGGCGAAGTGAAGCGAGAATGTAACATGAGAGGAAACATATAGAAGATCGCAAAAGAAATCTCGGCTCTCAGCGCCGTGCAGCATGGAGTATGATTCCAAAAAAAATCGCTTTTATTAGGTGTAAAACATTATCAGAAAAAAAGCTCAAACCTTCAAGAAAAAAAAAAAAAAAAGATCACTTTCCAAAAATCTAGAACGGCGCAACATCAGTGATTAGGATCTTTGAAATTGTCAGGAAATATAGTAATTCAAATTCTGTAAGCGCTTCTCATTGGTCGGCAGAAACCAGCCAATCAGAATAGGAGTGACAATGACCCATTATAACCTATGGAGAAGTATTGACCAATCAAATTCAAAGGCGGGACAGTTTAAAATACAGTGAAAATGCAGAAAAGAGCTGCAAACAAATAAAAATGAATTCAATAAGTTAATTTTTATTTCTTTATTTTCGGTAGCCAATGAACAATAATATGGGTGTAACGAAAATAAAGAAATAAAAATTAATTCATTGAATTCATATTTATTTGTTTATTTTCGTTACCCCCATATTATTGTTCATTTTATATACACATCGGTACAACTTAATGAGTGTTATCATTTGATTTCTGCCATGTACAGTTTTATTATAGATTGCATTAGAAAACCCATAAGAGCGTCGCTCGCTCTCCCATTGGTCCAAATAACCGCGCCTCTTTTAACTTGGCCAATCACAAACAGAGCTCGCTCTGCATTTCTTTTCCCCATAGAACTCTATGAGAAGGTAGCTCACTTGCTGATTGGCTAAGCTGATTGGCTCTTCCCCCAACCAATCACAGTACTAGAATATTTCCCATAGACAGTAATAACTTTTAGGGCGCCCTTCTATCGCGCCCTTCTTTCTCCACTCAAAATAGACGCACTACATATGATTGGTGGATTCATATCTGCCGCCTGGTCTCAACCAATCAGCTCTTTTCTGCCTTTTTTACTGTATTTTGAACTGTCCTTCCTTTTCATTCGATTGGTCAATAATTCTCCATAGGTTATAACGGTTCACTGTCGCTCCTATTCTGATTGGCTGGTTTCTGCCGACCAATGAGAAGAGCTTAAAGAATTTAAATTACTGTATTTCCCGGCAATTCTCTATATCCTAATTCCTGATGTAGCACCGGTCTCGGCGACAAACGCTTTGTTAGGGATTTGATTGATTTATGTTTATAGAAGGTTTCAGCTCTTTTTCAGATAATATTTTACACCTAATAAAAATGATTTTTTTAATCATACTCCATGCCACACGGCGCTGAGAGCCGAGATTTCATTGCCCCGATCTGGCCATAGACTACAATGGGACAAAGTAGCTCGCGCTCTGATTGGCCGAGATAGCCAAGCCCCCGCTAGCTCAACCAATCAGCTCTTTTCTGCATTTTTACTGTATTTTGAACTGTCCCACCTTTGAATTTGATTGGTCAATATTTCTCCATAGGTTATAATGGGTCCCTGTCACTCCTATTCTGATTGTCTGGTTTATGCCGACCACTGAGCAGCGCTTACAGAACTTGAATTACTGTATTTCCCGGCAATTTCGAATATCCCAATTCCCGATGTTGCGCCGGTCTCGGCGACAAACGTTTTGTTAGGGATTTTATTTATGTTTGTTTATAGAAGGTTTTATCTCTTTTACAGAGAATGACTTACACTTAATAAAAACGATTTATTTACTAATACTCCATGCATCACGGCGCTGAGATTTCAGTGCTCCGATCTGTCCATAGACTACAATGGGAGAAAGTAGCTTGCGCTCTGAATGGCCGGGATAGCCAAGCCCCCGCTAGCTCAACCAATCAGCTCTTTAATGCATTTTTACTGTATTTTGAACTGTCCCGCCTTTTAATTTGATTGGTCAATCCTTCTCCATACTATTGGTGGGCTGCAGATTTAAAAATGAAGATAAAATAGCTGCATCATTGAGGGGGTTAAGTTTATCTGCTATGGTTAATGCTAACTCTATGACTTCTGTTTCAGTAGATGTCTAAAGGTATGTTCACCTGATGGATTTTGAGGTGGACGGTAATGCAGATTACACATCGGAATCAATGTCAAACTCCACTTGAAGTCTGCGTCCTATTTATGTCAATGGGAAATCACCATAGTAGTTCTCACTGATCTGCGCCACAGATTGTTACCAACATGGATTTGAAGTCCATAATGTGTAAGGAAAAAGTGATATGTCACTTCTTTGATGGAGAACCATGTTGGATTCCATGTTGGATAGCTGAGATGTCGTTTAGCGCCATTAAAATAGCTTTAATCTGCATCCAGACCTACAGTAAAAAACACCACTTTAAAATGAAAGTATGTTGCATCAATCCGAGGGTATCTGCTTGAAAAATGTGATGTTTGAACATACCTATACTATGCTGCTAATGTGAATCATATTTTCAGATATGTATATTCAGTATTTTTGTTTTATTGGTTTTTTTTTTGCAGTTTTGTGAGCCATGGCTGTAATTATTTGGTTTGGTGAAACTAGAATTGGGAGCCCCATAGATGAAGGTGTTTGGTCAGTTACTGGTGTGTGAGCTAGCTGTGGGGGAATCCCCATGTTTGCATAGAAGGGGCAAATTTCCACCATGTGATGCAGTAATGTTGTGTGATATATACTTCCATGTCAACAGCTGAGCATTTTTGACCTGTGCATGATGAGTAGTGTGCAGAGTGACAGACAGCCAAGAGTGGAGCTGTGCCACATGAAATATTAAGAGTGAGCAGTGGCCGCAGAGAAGGAAAAGCCCTGACGGGAGACTGCTACTGTATATGGGCTGTGGAGATGAGTGGTGCTGCAAAATCTTTATTGGTGACTTAGAGATAGGAGGCCAATGTAAGAGGGGAAATGGGAAAAGCAGCTTTACCCTTTAGGAAGTGTTGTGTGCACAGAACTTGTAGGGTTCTTTTACCCCGTAGCTTGTTCTCAAATTAGTGTGAAAAATGGGTTTATACTTGCCTCTTCCATCCCGCAGTTTTCAGATTATTTGACATTGTATTATTTATTTTATTCTGATACAATTCTGATGTATTGTGGCAATCACTTTATTGTGATCAGCAGTTTTGAAATTTTTACAATTTTGGTTATTCAACACATCATGAAGGATAACCTGAATAATTTATTCAATAGTTAATTTGGTGTGAAGCATGAAATTAGTAAAAAAAAAAGTAACCTTAAACTACCTAAAAAAACTGAATTTTTTACAATGTACAGGCTAAATTTCTCTCTTGATGTGCTTATTAACTTTGTTCTCTGTATGGCACAGATGAAACAGAGTTTAACATTACCGTGATGTCACAGCTTTATGTATTATCTGATCTTAGATCACAACAAAAGCCATTGAAAATCAATGAAAACACTGAGTTAACCTTCAATGCCATGATACATAATACAAGTTTAACTTTTCTGTATATTTGGGAGTTGTTGCCGCCAACATTTTTGTCATACACACCCCCTCCCATCTATCCAAATATGTTTAATTAGAACACAAAAAAGCTTGTTCCTACCTAAATTTATTCTGGAGGTATAGGCCTAAGAGAGGTAAGTAGTGATGAGCGATTGTGTTGACAATCGTCATCTTATAGATAACAGATTTTTGAAATTATCATGCCGGTGGCCGATAGTCGATAGTCGCCGATGACCATTAAAGTCTATTGGAGAGCAACAACACCTTCATTCTTACACCCAAACAGGGGAGGAGAATCTGGAATTAACATCCACAACAGTTATCTGGATATGTGCTGCCTCTTAGGCATGACAATTAGGCTATAAAAGTCACAGAAAACAATTCATAGGCTAAAATAATTCATTATGTTCAATGGCTACCATAAAACATGAGGACGGCATAGCCACAGTAGGTACAGTGGTAGCAGCAGCTACGGGGACCCTTTCACACAAACAAGACACCGCTATTGGAAATGGCACATGGGAACTGCCAGGAGACCCCTAGCACTTTTTGCACCAGGGATCAACAACTTGTCATATATGCAATGCTGGTGGCAGCAAGAACGTCCCAACGGGGAACACGGAGGTTAAGCTAGCAGGGCCTCAGTTATAGCGGGTGTGGTGAGAGACACGGCCACATGCAGCTAAATCAAATGGGGTGCCCACCCATTACTACTTCCTATTTTTAACATATCACCGGGCACCATTTTCGTTCCGGCCCCTGGCAGGAATACTACCCAATTGCCATCCCGGGTATCCATTTTAAAGTAGCCTGACCCCAAAACCACCAAAAAATGCACTTATGGACACCTTATAGCTGGTTTCGGACAGCACAATGCCCCCAAAAATTATAAAAATGACCTCTCAGCTAGTGTTAAAATTGTTAGGAAGAAATGCCACAGAAACCACATTTCTGTACCAAAGGAGCTGGATTATAGCTGATTTTCACAGCACCATGACCCCAAAACCATTGACAGTGCTTGAAATTTTCTTGAAGAAATTACTAAATGGAATACATTTTTTTCATGAAACCGTGTACGACTGGTGTCTTTTACAGTCTCCTAACCGCGAAACCAGCAAAATAAACTTTTGGGCACTTAGAAAAAAAATTGCATTAAGAAATTATCATTTTAACCCCTTACCGACCTATGATGTATGAGTACGTCATAGCGCCGGTAAGCGGCTTTGAAATGGGATTGCATCGCGGCTAATCGCAGCTAACACCCGGCAGTTTCATCGCAGACGGGCGACATCGGCCGCCTGCGCTGTATAACCCCTCAGTCGCCGCGGCCAAGTTGGCCACGGAGTCTGAATGACTGAAAAGTGGTGCCGCGCACCATTTTTCAGCCTGATCGGGACATCAGCATTAAGCTCGCTGAGTCCCGATGGGCTAACATGGCAGCGCAGAGCCTTGTGCAGGCTCTGATCACTGACATGTTCCTGTTTGCCCCACTTCCGGCCGCAGACAGGAAGTGGGGAAACTGCCATCTTTGTACAGCCTAATGCATTGCCTACACAATGCATTAGGCTGTGTTAACGATCGTGCCCCCTAGTGGTCAAGCACCATAGGGGCACTAAATGTTAAAGTAAAAAAAAAAAATAATAAAGTTTTAAAGTACAAAAAAAAGTATTAAAAGTTCAAATCACCCCCCTTTCCCCATTTTACACATAAAAACAATAAAATAATAAAAAAGTTACACATATTTGGTATCGCCGTGTCTGAAAAAGTCCGATCTATACAAATGTAATATAATTTATCCCATACACTGGACATCGTAGAAGAAAAAAAATTCCAAGCGCCAAAATTGCAGTTTTTTTGTCATTTCACGTCGCATAAAAATTGGAATAAAAGTGATCAAAAAAGTCGCATCCATTTTAAAGTGCTAGAATTAAAAAGTATACTTCCGCGGGCAAAAGATGCCCTCTCACTGACATCCGTAGGTGTTTGTATAAAAAAGTAATTGGTCTCACAAAACGGTGCCGCGGCGCAAATTTAAAAAAAATAGAAAATGTTTGGAATTTTTTTATGGTACCAAAACATAACGAAAACAAACCTTCCGCAAACATGGCACAAGTACTTTTTTTTCACATTTTGCCCCACTTAGAATTTTTTTGCCGTTCTCTAGTATATTCTATAGTAATACGAATAACACCGCTAGAAAATGCAACTTGTCCCACAAAATAAAAGCCCTCATATGTCTGTGTAGGTGGAAAAATAAAAAAGTTATGGCTTTCAGAAGGCAAAGAAGAAAACAATTTAGAGCCATATTATTATGACCGTCCGACAGGAAGGGGTTTAAATAAAAATCAAGAGGACCATTTCTTTTGGAAGAGGAATGTGAGGTAGACTGGCATCTAATCGGTGACCTCGGCAACTAGGGCCACAACATCATCAGAGATCCATGCCTGATTCATCTTGATGAAAGTCAGACGTTCTACATTGTCAGTGGAAAGCCGGATGCATTTGTCTGTAATGACTCTCCAGCTGTGCTGTAGGTCCGCTCAGATCTTACACTGGCTGCTGGGCAGGTAAACACCTCTATGGCGTGGCGAGCGAGCTCGAGCCATTCATCCATTTTGGATACTCAGAAGCCAATTGGGTCCGAAACATATCCAAAAACATCGGTGTTGAGACGCAGATAGTCGTGCACCATGATCTTAAGCCGGTCTCTGTGTGTCATATGTGTGCCCTGTATTACAGACGTTGCTGAGGTGGTAAATAAGGATTGCCAGAGGTCACCCATTATACCCCTCTTTGCTCGCTTACCACCTGTAGTTCGCTCCATGTTCAGAAAGATAAAAATGTAAAAGGTATAGAAGAGTTTTTCACAGTCTCTTATTGAGAAACTGTACTACAAAGACGGCAGATCACTGATATTCTTAAATCCCTCTAATTTCCACCGGCCAACTAGGATTAGAAACAGAATTGTTTCTATTGAATACCAGTGAAATGCAGTCTGGTGGAAGAAATATGTAACACAATTTGCATACACGTGAGCTCATTGTGGCAAACAGACACACGGACTGCAATAAGAGTATTTAAATGTTATATGGATTAATATGGCGGTCTTGGCACCACTAACAACAGGCGCAATTTACTAGGAAATATGTATAACACAATTTGCGTACAAGTGAGCTCTTTGCGCCAGATGCACGGACTTCAATAAAACTATTTAAAAGTTATAGGGATAAGTTATACCGCTTTTGGGAATACTGACACGCAGTGAGTGTAATAGATCTGGAAAAACAAAAGGGACAATTTCACCTCCCATCAGAGGTCTGCTGGCCAAAAAAGTGTTAAAAAACATTGCTTTTTCAATTCAAGGTCACAGAACTCACTGGGCTACACAATATCACCCTTCCTTTCCAAAGACTCTCCTCCTGCTGCCCCCCTCCACCCACCCCCCCTCATCCTTGAGGCTGGACACACCAGTAGATATCTTTAAAACTTTCTCTAACTAAATAAGAAGTGAAATTCTCTAATCTAACTCTATTCTAAGCTGTAGGTAGGTGGATGGTCTTGTGTATTAGAAGAGACTATCTCTCAGAGCTGTTAGAACAGCAATTGGTTTAAACGCCGAGACGTCCTGCTGTGAAGTGACATAGAGAGAGTATGAGCTCCATACACCGCCCACTAATGATGTCGTATATCCTCCTCACCCCCCTCTATCCTCGGAGCTGATTGGCTGGCTGCCAAAATGACAGGAAATGCTGAAAAAGGCGCGATAGTAAAAGATTAGCTATAAGATTGTCACCTAAACTATAGCGTGATTGGAAAATTTGGATAAGCCTAAAAACCGTGCCGGTTTCAACTTTTGTCGATAATATCGCTCATCCCTAGAGGTAAATCATATTATCTGAGGGCCACTTAGGTCAGACAGGCTTGCACATTTTGATCACACTGTCAGCATAGTATTTAACATTTGAATGTATGAGATGTATGGCAGGAATGCAGTTCAAATTTCTTTTTATATATTCAGACTATGTTTAGCAAATGCAGAATGGAGCTATGTTCTGTTCATGTTTGTTCAGATTTATTTTACTTTGGGTATAGCGACTGTATCTTGCTTTCCATGATTGCTCCTCTAGCCTTGTCGAAAAATTATCCTTGCTGAAATGATGTAGAGGCATTATCAAGTCATATCAAACTGTATCTTTTTAATAACTTTAACTTTTATCTCACCAAAGCATTGAAATATTACTTATAGCTGTCTACATATGCCTTGGTTTTATAGAAATAGAGGAGGTCAAGGACATTTACTGTGCATGAATTAATATCTTGAGAATTTTGGGAGAGAAAAGCATTACAAAAACATCTAATGATTCATAAGCTACAGGTTTAGACCTGATTTGCAGCAGTATGAATTATATAGCTCAGATCTGGCAGTTGAGTACATTGCCCTGGGAGCAACAAATGACACCAAGTGATGAAAAACTATCCCAAAGCTTTACTGCCACCAATTTACAGCTTTCATTTTAAATCAAAAACTCAAACTTTATTGCAGTAAGGTAAAACCCATTTAAAAAATAGATTTTTTTCTGCAATGCTGTGATTTGTTTATTAGCTTAAAACATGGGGCTGTATTAAGCTTGTTAATTTTGCCCTGTAACATGATAAACAGAATATCTATTATCATCTGCAAAACTTTCACAAGTGATAGTCAATTTGAAAATTGTAATTCTGAATACAATCTGAACTTTAATTAAAAAGAATTTCATGGATTCTAACCCACGGAGCAAAACACTTCACATACCAATCTAATATTTCTTTGAACTCGATAAATGCTTCCTGTAAACACGGATTTGCAATTTCTTCTTTGTTCACTGCCCTTTTAAGACCAATAAGTCACTTTATTGGTAAAGCAAATTAATACTTTAATAAATAGATAATAAATAAGAAAAGAGCTTATTATTATTATTATTCTTATTATATTCATAAAAGTATATTGATACGGTTCTAAACATTCACATCTGCTGACATGTTAAATTACATACAGTAGCATCTCATGTGAGTTCACAGTTTTCTGGGTAAGGAACATCAATCATATATAAACCAATTGTCAATGAACACATGGCTATACAGTGGTCACTAATGGCCCATGTATACTGTATCTTTTGAACAGACTGATATTTATAAAGGGTATGTCCACTCAACCATCTTTGTATTTCTTCAGGGCATCTTAAATAAAACAAGAAGGAACTTTGGTTAGATGTTGTTGATTTAAATACCACACATTTTTTTCTCTACAACTCTTGTACAGGCCTAAGTTTCTGTATGGTCATAGTAATCTTATCTACTTTTTAAAGTTTTTAATACTGCTAAGCATAATTTAAGAGATGAAAATGAGGTTCTCACTACACATATTGATCAAAGTGTATAAGCATCCCAGCAGCAGGCTTGCTCTCAAGAATGACAGCCCCTTTAGCTGTGAGCCATGTCTCTCAACAGTCACAAACTAGAGAACCAGAGACCACCACTGAGCACTGCAACCATGTAAACACATGAAACAAGCTGACCTCTCCATGTGGTCTTACTGTCAAGCATGATAGCCCCCGTGGCCCTGGGCCACGTCCTTCAATAGTCACAAAACCAGAGAACCAGAGACCACCACTGAGCACTGCAACCATGTAAACATGTGAAACAATCTGACCTCTCCATGTGCTCTATTTTAATTCAAGTTGCTTTAATTTTTGCATATATTATGGATTTTGATGATTTTTTTTTACCTTTTTTATGCTATTTATTCTCCTGTTCAGAGATGCATTACATCACTGCCTACTTTTGTACTGTAAGTTGTAATACGTTTTGCAATTACTTTTGGTTCAACATAGATTTATATTGGTACTTTGAGTTATTGTATCTTAATGTCGTACATCTTTAGATCTGAACATTATGTTCTGTTGTTTCTGCATTGATGTTAAGGGAAAACAGTACAAAACAATTTGATACCTGCAGATTTTTATGAAAACTTTTTTTTTGAAAAAAAAAAAACATTTTGAAATGATCCTTAGTAAACAGTAAGTATTTCAATCAAAAACTTTCTTATTATATACACTGTATATATATTATATATATATATATATATATATATATATATATATATATATATTATATATATATATATATATATATATATAATATATATATATATAATATATGATCAGTAGTGTTTCTGCCTCTGGCACCTCTCCTTTTCAGGAGACCAGGGGAGTGGTGATTCTTGCTCTGCTATAAAAGGGAGCTGGGGAGAATTAGTGTCTCTCTTTGCTTATAATGCTTTCATAGACTGGAGAGTTGTGTAAGAGAGTGCCCAACTCTTCCCATCTTCTCCACCTCATAAATTGTATTGTCATGTATTTCAGAATGTGATTTATGGGTCAGAGTACTCTATTAAATGATACATTTTAGTTGTATTTGGATGGTCTGGTGTTGGTGGCATGAGGAAATGCTTATAAAGCAATGCAGGATAAGCGGTGCTAATGATACACAGTTTATTAGCTAACTAACCTGCTGTGTTCTATAAAGTGACATAGTAGGCAAGGTCGACCTATAACAATACAGTGTTTCACATTGCTAACATGCTCAGAGGAAAAGACTTTATTGCAATCAAAACAAGTCATAATCCATTTTTTGTTTTTTTGTTTTTTTTTAGAGCATTTTTTAAAAATTCTAAAACACCAAACTCCGATTGGTTGCTGCTAACAAAATAGGCATTTTCAGCTGCTTAATTTTCACATATGCAGGCCAAGGATAAAATGCATACAAAATACTGTGTTGTGTGAAAGCTAAATAATGTTATTATACTGAATAATAATAATAATAATAATAATAATCATAATGAAAGAAAGAAAACATGATTGCCTTGATCTGTTCAAATGTTATTGTTTCATTTTTAATATTCCCTTCATTCTGCCATATAGAAATAATAAGTTTTCCAGAGACAAAATGTATCACTAAAATGAAGAAAAGTATGTGAAAAACAACTTTTGCCTTGTTTAATGGCAAAACAGCTGCTGAACTGTGCTTTAAAAGTAATAAGCAATCCACTCTGGATTAGTTAGTAATAGATGGTGTTAGAAAGGTTAATGGCCTCTCCGGCGTTCTTATTTCTTCAATAAATAGGCTAGGTTCAATAACAGGGTCGGTTATCTGTACTCTAAAAAGAATGCTAGCATATCATTTTTAATCGGAGATGTTTTTCTAAACCATCTATTTTTAGTAAAGCTGGTCATAAACATAAAGATCACTGCTATATATCTGAACATTTGTATGGTTAGCAATAATTATATCCTTTAAATGACCACTTCTGACAGATCTGTTCCATCATCCAAAAACTCATTTTTCTTTCTATTCTTTCATATTTTTTTCTAAAACCCAATCATATGTATTGTTCTCTACTTTATTTCATGTATGACTAGCAATGTGTCCTCCTCTTATTCCCTATCCTCAGTCATAAATTCCAGTTTTATGTTGTGCTTCATAAAAAGACAAATATCTGATGTATTTTGTACTATTTCAAACATAGAAGCACAATAGATAAAATGAATGAGGTGGTGTTTGACACAGAGATCAATTGATGAGAAATGATGGATAAAACCAGCAATACTTCTAATAAGATCAGATCTTGCTTCTTTTTTGTGTCTTTGAAAAGAAGTGCACAATTTAGCTTTAGCTTTTATTATATTCATAACCGCATTGTGAAAACAGTACATTGATTCTTTCCATTATAATTGTCACTTATTATTTAAACAATTTAAAACATGATTAAAGTCAGTGGGACAACGGATGCAAATAAACAAATGCAATGGATGACATTATTGGTCATCTGTGATGTCTGTCATTTTTTTTCATTTGACTCCTGTGTTAAATAGGATTTCCAATGACAGAATCAGAAGACAGTCAACAATTGTTAATCATGTTTCCTGAGATCTTATCATTTTTTGTTTAGCTTGGGTGGCCGTTTTTGCCACAGAGAAAACAGGAAGAATAACCATATTAGTTGTCACTTTTTAAAAAAAGTTTCACATTGACTGCTGGTTAAACTTTCACCTAGTTATGAATAGGAGGCTGACAAAGTAGTAAATGGTTCACAGCTTCTGAGAGGCTAATTCAGAGGTGACAACCAATATGTTTGTATTTCGTGTTGGCAACTATAGCTGTATAAATAACAAATTCAGAATATGACCTTATCTTCAAACATGTTGGTATTTACCATTTTTGTTGAAAAAACAAGATCAAAAAGGTTTCATGATGCTGCAAATGTCATTGCAGAATGGATGATTTTAACCCTTTCCTGACATAGCCTTTTTTTTTTTGTCACACTCGTTTTTCTCTTCTCACCTTCCAAGAGCCTTTTTTTTTTTTTTCCACCAACTTAGAAAAATGAGGGCTTTAATGTTGCAAGACAATTGGTTTAATTCATCGTACCATAGAATATACTGGGAAACTGCAACAAAATTCTAAGTGAGGCAAAATGTGAAAAAAAAATTACTTGCACCATATTTGTGGGTGTTTTGCTTTTATGCCGTTCAATCTTCTGTAAAGATTGTGCTTTCTGTATTCTACAGATTTATATGAATCCGGCAATACCAAACATATGGTGTTCATCATGTTTTGGTACCATAAAAAATCCAAACATTTACTATTTTTGAAATTTGCGCAGTGGCGCCATTTTCTGGGACCAATAACTAGAGATGGGCGAATTTCTCAAAAATTTGATTCGGTCACTTCGACGAATTTTTCGACAAAATTCGTTTCGTTCCAAATTACTTCGGCACGAATTGCGTTAAAAAGCAGCTATTTCCAAGCTGCACAGAGCCTGCAGGGTGCTGTAGAACGTTGTGCCATGCTTAAATATGCAGAGGGAGCTTGGTTTGGTCTTAAATACAATGTTGTGTTTTAGTATAAACACGCAGATGACTGCCCCCCGCTTTTAGAATCGCTTCACTATAAAATTCCCTGGGCACTTAAGAGGGCAAAACCTGACCAAAAAACTGAAGCGGGAATGTAGCCTGATAAAGCCCATGCCAGCGAAAGCTGGAAAAAAGCAAGCTGAGAGCTCAGTGGCAACATTAGTGACAGGTGTGAGTGCGGCGGAAAGCCACAGCGCATGGAGGTCGGGGGAGGGCACAATGACATTTCGGGAAAGGTGGCAAAACACGAGGAAGCCACAGAGTGGCACAATGACTGAGAGCGGAGGTCACGGCGGCAGCAGTATGAGGTCAGGCAGTGGCACAATGACTTTCTGGAGGTGGCAAAACAGGAGGAAGCCACAGAATGGCACAATGACTGGGGAGGGAGGTCCCCGGCGGGGCAGGCATGAGGTCAGGCAGTGGCACAATGACATTCTGAGGTGGCAAACAGTATTAGGCCACAGAGTGGCACAATCACACAGTGTGGAGGTCACAACAGCAGCAGCATGAGGTCAGGCAGTGGCACAATGACATTCTGGAGGTGGCCAAAACAGTATTAGGCCACAGAGTGGCACAATCACACAGTGTGGAGGTCACGGCCGGCAGCAGTATGAGGTCAGGCAGTGGCACAATGACATTCTGGAGGTGGAAAAAAACAGGAGGAAGCCACAGAGTGGCACAATGACTGAGAGCAGAGGTCACGGCCCCAGCAGCATGAGGTCAGGCAGTGGCACAATGACACAGTGTGGAGGACATGGCAGCAGTCACAGCAGCAGCATGAGGTCAGACAGTGGCACAATGACACAGTGTGGATGTCACGGCAAAAGCAACAGCAGCAGCAGCATGAGGTAATAGAGTGGCACAATGACAGAGTGTTGAGGTGGGTGGCAATACCAGTCCCTGGTAAAGATGGTGGTAGACAGATGGAGAAACTGGCAGCAGATGCATGGCATCAGGCGGGTGGCGGCATCAGAATAGTGGCTGAGGCAGGTAGTTTGAACCCAGACTGACGCCTAAGGCTTGGTGTTGGAAATCCTGGCCGATCCACGCCTGATTCATCTTGCAAGGTCAGTCTTTCCACATTTCCCGTGGACAAGGGGTTCTCCTTGGGGTAACGATGGCCCCGCCGCACTGAACACCCCCCTGATGCCACACTACGGCCGGGCAGGACAGCTTCCCCCACTGCAAACTCGGAAATTTTGCGGCCACACATCCAGTTTGGCTGCCCAGTAGTCCAGCGGATCTTCTAACTGGGGTGGCAGAGTGCTGTCCAAATAGGCCACCACCTGTTGGTTCAGGGACTGCTCCAGGTCCTGCTGCTGCTGCTGCTGCTGGGGACTGCCCTCCTCACTAGGCGGGTGAAGGAAGCTGCTCATTAGTGACCCAGACTTAGGTAATGCTGATGGAGCTGGTACTGCTCCTACCCCCCCCCTTCCCCACAGCCGCGGCAGTAGTACGTGAGCGCGGGAGGAACCCCCCGGTCAGACCTGTCAGAGGAGGGACGATCCCGCACATAGGCAGCGCCAACTGATTACGGAGGATTTCCCTATAGTATTTGAGTTTGTCTTCCCTCTCAATAGCTGGGAAAAAGGCTCCCATTTTGGACCGGTAGTTGAGGGTCCAATAGGGTGGAGACCCAGAAGTCATCCCTCTGCCGGATGCTGACTATTCGGCTGTCCCCTAGCCAGGCAAATAAGCAATGCTGGGGCCATCTGCACAAGTAAATCCGAGGGGCTCCCTGACCTCCATTTCCACTGTATATGCCAAGTGCTTGGGGTCAATCTGCCTCATCTTCCTCAATCTCCATCCACCCCCTCCAGCTGCTCCTGCCCCCTCCTCTCTTGTCACCTGGGTAGAAAATCCACTCATTTCACCAGACAATGCTTCTGCTCCAATGTCCTCCTCCTCCTCCTCCATTTCAGTCCCCACCAGACTCATGTGGCCCCCGAGATGTAGTCGCCACGTCTCCAGTCCCCTGCCCAGACAGATTTTTCAGCATCTGTCTGGCCTTTCTCTGTTCATACAGTCGGTCCAACATGTGCAGGCTGGAATTCCAGCGGGTGGAAACATCGCATATCAGAGTGTGTTGTTGGGGGGGAGCTGTTCTGCCGCTGCAACTCGAGGAGGGTGTTCCTGGCTTTTTATGATTGGATAAAGTGCATGATAATTTTACTGGCCATTTTCAGAATGTTTAAAGATCGGTGGAAGACTTCAGGAACCTTTTCAAAACCCAAAATTGAACACGTGCGCCATGCAGGGCGCATGGACCATCCTCCTCGGTGCAGCGCGGACACCATGGTCCTCCCATTCTCCGTCCCCATGGTTCCGATTTGCAGTTGGCGCGGAGAAAGCCATACATCGATTTCTTGCTGCATGACGCGGAGCAGTTCCTCCCCTGTGTGACTTCTTTCGCCAAGGAAAGCCGGGTTTGTAGAACTGCGTGACACCGCTGTGCCCTACACATGTGGTATGATGGAGCAGTATTGTGGAGCTGAGATTGGTGGTGGTGGTGGAGGAGGAGGAGGCGGACATTGGCGCAGGTGCAGCAGTTTGACAACGTGGAGGAGAAAGCGGCGTCTCCTGTCCAATTTGGGTTGGTGTGCCTGGGCGGGAAGCACATTCACCCAGTGGGCCCGTAAAGGACATGTACTGGCCCTGACCGTAGTTACAGCTCCAGGACGTCCGCGCTGCCGTGCACCTTGGAACAAACCGATAAGCTCAAGGACTGACCCACCTTCTGTTCTACATATTTATGAAGTGCTGGTACTGCCTTTTTTGGAAAATAAATTACTGCTTGGAACTCTCCATCTCGGCTCGGCACAAGACATTAGTTCTCTGAATGGTGCAGAGTCCACCATTTGGAAAAAGGGGGGGACTGCAGTCCCAACAACTTGGACAGGAGCACGGTCAGCTGCTGCACCTTAGGATGGTTGGACCCCATACTGTTGTCTCTTTGCAATCGCCTCGCTGAACGACCTGCTGGCGCCATGAGTAAGCGAGGAGCAGGAGCTCTGGACTGGGAGATGATGTCAAAGAGAAACAGCTCCC
This sequence comes from Phyllomedusa bahiana, assembly GCA_025379985.1. Lineage (NCBI taxonomy): Eukaryota > Metazoa > Chordata > Amphibia > Anura > Hylidae > Phyllomedusa > Phyllomedusa bahiana. The sequence continues at coordinate 73,890 of JAODAL010010525.1, forward strand.
TTCTGCAGAGGTGGGGGAGCCTTGACTGGCTGCCCAAAGGCATGCTGCCACGGACGCTGCTGGGTGCTGCGTTGCTGCGCGGCGGCAGGATGGACCACCACACCTGAGCCACGTTTCTCCCAGGCCACCAGATGGTGACGCTGCATGTGTTGATGCAGGGCCATGGTGCCAACGTTAGCTTCCTGGCCACGCTGCACTTTCTGCCCCCCGATTCTACATATACCCAAAATTTGGCTCCTCCGGTGTCTTAGCAAAGAACTGCCACACCGCAGAGTATCGGATTTTACCGCCAACGCTCCACACTGAGTGACTACTGCCGCCACTGCCTCGCTGAGCCCCTGTGCTGCTACTTTCTTGGACCTGCGAAGCGGGTTTTTTACCCCGTGGCCGCTTGGCTCCTGACCTCACACTGCTGCTATCCTGCTGACTCACGGCCACACGACCCACTTGCTGGCTGCGCTGCTGCCTGACGCGCAAGCTGACGCCCTCTTCTCCTGACAACGATGAAGCCCTAGCCTCACCCGGCTCCCAAGAGCGGTCGGCTACATCATCATCTATTTGTGTTTCATCGTCACTGCTGTCCTCATCACCGGTCTTGGTATGCCGAGGCTGACCTCTCACAAAAATGACCTCCCATGCCCCCTCTCCACATTTATACTTTGCCACCTACTGCAAGAAGCAGGCGATATTGGCCCATTTCTTCACTGCCAAGTAGCTGCTGACTGCCCTCCTCAAATTGTTCATCCTCGCTATATAGTGGCACTGAGCCCAGACCACATAGTAGATCTCTGGCTGAGGGAACCGGATGGGACAGAGGCGGGCTGAGGACAGGTGAGGGCCGCTGACCCGCTCCCGGGATATGCCAACTAATGGTTGTGTCTGAGGTTCCCACCGACTCTTGGCTGGGGTTGTCAGATGTCATCTGGGAGGAAGAGGATGACCTAGTCAACCAATCAAGAACCCTTGGGTTGCTTTAACAACACACGGCCGCTTAGATGACAGCGGCAGTTGTGGCCTCACCGAGTGACCCTGCTGCGACATCCCCTTGCTGTGCTGCGACCAGGGCCTGTTCCAGGAATGTTTTTGCCACTGCCACTCGCAGGTGCAGAGCCTGCCACCTCTATGTCTGACATTACTGTTTGTTCTAAAATGTACAGACAAATGTTTGATGATGATATCTGTATATGATAAATATACACCCTGTTTTTGACTCCAAATGAACCCAGTAACAAGATTGGATAACCCTTGGATATAAATTGCGCTCAACAAATGGCCAGGAAAAATGTACTTGTATGTGTCGTTTAAAAACACTGTGTGTTTTACTAAATGTAAAAGCACAAACAGGCTTAATTAACCTTTGGACATGAATTAGGCTGCAGGAAAAATGTATATATTTTGGCGTTGAAAAAGATGGTTTATTTTTGTCAGCACACCAGCAAAACAACGCTTAATTAACCCCCGGATGTAAAAAATTTCGCCAAAGAATTGAGCCGCACAAACTAGTATTTTTAGTGTGTTACAATTGCCCCTGTTTCCACCCACACAACAAGAGATACAGTTGTAATTTAACCTTTGCTTGTGAATTAAGGCTACAGGAAAAAATTTATATATTTGGCGTTGAAAAAGACGGTTTATTTTTGTCAGCACACACCCCGCAAAACAACGCTTAATTAACCCCTGGATGTAAATGCGCCAAAGAATTGAGCCGCACAAACTAGTAGCTTTGTAGCGTGTTACAAATGCGTGTTTTCTCGCCACACAACAAGAGATACAGATGTAATTTAACCTTTGCTTGTGAATTAGGATACATAAAAAATTTATATATTTTGGCGTTGAAAAAGACGGTTTCTTGGGGGCAGCACACCAGCAAAAAAAACCCTTAATTAACCCCTGGTTTTAAATTGGCCCAAAAAATTGAGCCCCACAAAAATAAATAGCTTTGTAGTGTGTTACAAATTGCGTGTTTTCTACGCCCCACAACAAGAGATACAGTTGTAATTAAACCCTTTTCTTGTGAATTAGGCTACAGGAAAAATTTTTATATTTTGGCGTTGAAAAAGACGGTTTTATTTTTGTCAGCACACCAGCAAAACAACGCTTAATTAACCACTGGGAAAATTGAGCCAAAGAATTGAGCCGCACAAACTAGTAGCTTTGTAGCGTGTTACAATTGCGTGTTTTCTACGCCACACAACAAGAGATACAGTTGTAATTAACCTTTGCTTGTGCATTAGGCTACAGGAAAAATTATATATTTTGCCGTTTGAAAAAGGGCGGTTTATTTTTGTCAGCACACCAGCAAAACAACGCTTAATTAACCCCTGAATGTAAAATTGCGCCAAGAATTGAGCCCCACAAAATATTAGCTTTGTAGCATGTTACAATTAAGTGTTTTCTACGCCACACAACAAGAGATACAGTTGTAATTAACCTTTGCTTGTGAATTAGGCTACAGGAAAAATTTATATATTTTGGCGTTGGAAAAAGACGGTTTATTTTTGTCAGCACACCAGCAAATCAATTCAGAATTAACCACTGGATGTAAATTGCGACAAAGAATTGAGCCGCACAAACTAGTAGCTTTGTAGCGTGTTACAATTGCGTGTTTTCTACGCCACACAACAAGAGATACAGTTGTAATTAACCTTTGCTTGTGAATTAGGCTACAGGAAAAATGTATATATTTTTGGCGTTGAAAAAGACGGTTTATTTTTGTCAGCACACCAGCAAAACAACGCTTAATTAAGCCCTGGATATAAAATTTCGCCAAAGAATTGGGGCCGCACAAAACTAGTAGCTTTGTAGCGTGTTACAATTTCGTGTTATCTACGCCACAAAACAAGATATACAGATGTAATTAACCTTTTCTTTTTAATTAGCCAACATTAAAAATTTATATATTTTGGCGTGAAAAAGACGGTTTTTTTTGTCAGCACACCAGCAAAACAACGCTTAATTTTAAACCCCTGGGTGTAAACTGCGCCAATGAATTGAGCCGCACAAACTGTAGCTTTTTTAGCGTGTTTCAATTGCGTGTTTTCTACGCCACACAAGAGATACAGTTGTAAATAAACTTTTCTTGTGAATTAGGCTACAGGAAAAATTTATATATTTTGGCGTTGAAAAAAGAAAGGTTTCTTGGGGTCAGCACACCAGCAAAACAACGCTTATTAACCCATGGATGTAAATTGCGCCAAAAAAATTGAGCCCCACAAAATAGTAGCTTGTAGCGTGTTAAAAATTTCGTCATTTCTACGCCACACAACAAGAGATACAGTTGTAATTAACCTTTGCTTGTGAATTAGGCTACAGGAAAAAATTTATAATATTTTGGCGTTGAAAAAGACGGTTTCTTGGGGGAAAGCACACCAGCAAAACAACGCTTAATTAACCCCCTGGGTTTTAAATTGCGCAATGAGAATTGAGCAGCCCAAAAAGAAGTGGTATTTGTATTGTAAAAACGCTGTTTCTTTTAAAAGAATACAACAGGAAACTGGCTTAGATCCCATTGGATATTGAATGTATATGCAGCTGCAGTGGACGCACACTGGATTTCAGATCCAATACCCCAAAAAATTAGAAATAGAACATTAAGAGAACAGTCTCTGAGACAAGCTGAGACACCCAACAAAAAATCGCTATATAAAAATCAATTCTTCAGTAAGAGCTATCAGCCGCGGCAGCACCTTCCCTGATGAGCACAGTGAGAGAAGTGTGAGCTCCCGGCGTCGCGCCCGGACTTATATAGTGCGGTGACGTCACAGAATCCCGCCGGTCTCTGATTGGCTTCACCTCTGCACATGTCATGCAGGCTATGCCCTTCTTCCTCCCAGAGTGCTTTGCCCCATCTAGCGCCATGTGTTCGCAGCCATTTTATCAATCCAAAGCACACTTCGTTCACCCGAAGTACCCCAAAGTTCGACTTCGTTCCGAACCGAAGTTTTCCTGAAATTCTAAACGAATTCCACTTCGTTAGAATCGATTCGCCCATCTCTAATTGCGACGTCTAAGAGGTTAAACCGCCGGTTGTTAGCTGCAATCCCGCTACAAAGCCCCTTACAGGCATTAGGATGTACTCATATGTCCAATGTTTGTAAGGGGGTAACTGACATCACTATATATATATATCTATATTTGTGTGTATACACAGTATCTCAGAGAAGTGAGTACACCCCTCACATTTTTGTAAATATTGGACTATATCTTTTCATGGGATAACACTAAAGATATTACACTTTGGTACAATGTAAAGTAATCAGTGTACAGCTTGTATAACAGTATAGATTTTGTGTTCCCTCAAAATAAATCAAGTCACAGCCATTAATATCTACACTGCTGGCAACAAAAGTGAGTACACCTCTAAGTGAAAATGGAAATATTGTACCAAAAGAGTAAATATTTTGTGTGGCCACCATTATTTTCAGCACTGCCTTAACTTTTTTGGGCATTGAGTTCACTGAAGCTTCACAGGTTGCCACTGGAATCTTCTTCCACACCTTCATGATGACATCATGGAGCTATTGGATGTTAGAGACCTTGCGCTCCTTCACCTCCTGTTTGAGGATGCCCCACAGATGCTCAATAGGGTTTAGGTCTGGAGACATGCTTGGCCAGTTCAGCACCTTTACCCTTAAGAAAATGAGGGTAAATTAGGTGTGCTTAGGGTTGTTATGTTGGAATACCGGCTTGTGGCCCAGTTTCCGGAGGAAGGGGACCATGCTCCGCTTCAATATGTTATGTTACATGTTGGAATTCATAGTTTACTCAGTGAACTGTAGCTCTCCACAGCTGGCAATGCACATGCAACCATGACACCTCCACCATTATACTTGACTGTGGGCAAGATACACTTGTCTTTGTATTCCTCAACTGGCTGCCGCAACACACTTGACACCATCTGAACCAAATAAGTTTATTTTGGTATCATCAGACCACAGGATATGGTTTCAGTAATGTTAATGTCCTTAGTCTGCTTGTCTTCAGCAAACTATGAGATTTTCTTGTGCATCTTCTTTAGAAGAGGTTTCCTTCTGGAACAACAGCCATGCAGAACAATTTGTTGCAGTGTGTGGCGTATGGTGTGAACACTAATTGGCTGACCCTCCACCCCTTTAACCTCTGCAGCAATGCTGGGAACACTCATATGTCTATTTTGAAAAGACAATCTCTGGATATGACGCTGAGCATGTGCACTCAACTTCTTTGGTCGACCATAGTGAGGCATGTTCCGAGTGGAACCCTTCTTGTTAAACCACTGGCAGCCATGGTGCAGCTCAGTTTCAGGGTGTTGACAGTCTTCCTATGGCCTAGGCCATATTTATATAGAGCAAGAATTCTTTTTTTCAGATCCTCAGTTCTTTGCCATGAGGTGTCATGTTGAGCTTCCAGTGACCAGTCTGAGAGTGTGTGACAGCGATAACACCAAATTTAACATACCTGCTCCCCATTCACACCTGAGACTTTGTAAATCTAATGATTCACATGACATTGGGGAGTGAAAATTACACTTTGGGCACAATATGTCCATTTTCACTAAGGGATGTACTCACTTTTGTTGCCAGCGGGATAGACTTTGATGGCTGTGAGTTGAGTTATTTTAAGGGCACACCAAATTTCCACTGTTCAACAAGCTGTACACTATTCTAGATTATACAAAAACCTATGTTTTAATGACTAGTAGGGATAAACTCCAAAACACCGATTAATATAAGATCATAAAATTCATGTGGAGGTCCAAAGAGCGATAAAAATAACTTTTATTAAACACTCATTAAAAAATTCAGAACTCCAAAATTAAAAAAAAAGAAAGTCTGCAATAATGTGTTACAGACTAATGTATGACACAGACTGAAGAAAGAGGGTTGCATCCTACCTTTATCAGTTGACCAGAAGCAGGAGACAACCCACCTGAGGAAATTAAATATGCAGAGACATAACTGGGAAGTAATTTGTCTCTACATTGTCCCTGAGCTGCCATAGAGAGCAGGAACTATATGTTCAGGCTCTGAAATAGGTCTATCTTCCATAGATGATTGTCTGACATTGAAGAATAATAACCACCTTACTTCAAGTACCCTGAGGAAGCTTTGTGGTTGCAGTAACATGTCAGGGACACATTTTTCATATCTGTAAATAGGGTTCAATAGGGGTTAAGATTGGTAAGAGGAATAGGTTCCTGATGGAGTCATCCATATAGGGGCATTAGCTCTGCTTTGTTGTATGCAGGGGTATTACAGTTGCCTTTTTATCAGTTTCTTATACAAGCTGTACAATGACGATTTTACATTGTACCAAGTATCATATCTTCAGTGTCATCCCATTAAAAGATATAATATTTTCATGTAACATATTTAAAACATGTCACTTCGACACTATAGTTACATACATATAGGTACACAGTTTGTAAGGCCAAAAAAAAAGACAGACGTCCATCCAGTTCAGCCTACTGTGCTAAAGCGTTGATCCAGAGGAAGGCAAAAACGTCCATGAGGTAGAAGTCAATTGTACTCATTTTAGGGAAAAAAATTCCTTCCCGACTCCAATCTGGTAATCAGAATAAATATCTGGATCAACGACCCTTCTTCAGAATCCTAGTCACTATAACTTGTTATATTATTATACTCTAGAAATGCACCCAGACTCTTTTCGAACCCTGTTATTGAATTTACCATGACAAGTTCCTCTGGCGAAGAGTTCCACAGTCTCACTGCTCTTACAGTAAAGAATCCCTTTCTATGTTTGTGTAGAAACTTTCTTTTCTCAGGAATCTGAGGATGCCCCCTTGATCTCGATACAGTCCTTGGTATAAATAGATCTTGAGAGAGATCTCTATATTGAACTTTAAGATATTTATACATATTTATTATGTCCCCATGAAGCCGTCTTTTCTCTAAACTAAATAACCCTATTCTTGCTAATCTTTCTGGGCGTTGCAGTCAACCCAGTCCTTTTATTATTTTTGTTTCCCACTTTTGTACCAGTTCAAGCTCTACAATGTCTTTCCTGTGAACTGGTGCCCTAACTGGTGTCTAACTAGTGACTTGTATAATTTGGATTAAATACTCGAAAACTACAGCATCTTACAGAATAAGGGACACAGTGCTGGAAACAGCATGTCTGCCACTAGCTTGTGCTGCCCTCAGAAAGTGGGGTATGTGACAGGCTCTCTTTGTGACAGAAGTTCTTCTTCTGGTTTTTTTTTCCTATTTCTAATTAATTTATTACCATAAGGTATTTACCTCTCACAGTGGGAGCTTAAGATGTTTTTAAAATATCTCCCATTTATTATTTGTTCTGTTATTTTCAAACACCTTGTCAGAGTCAATGCGCTTAAGGACCTCTCTAAGCAGATTAAAATTAGCCTTCCTGAAATTCAGTGTTTTTGTGGCTCTTCGAAACTATTTAAGGATAAATGGAAATTTATTATATTGTTAGGTTTAAATCTGACACCAGCCAGCTTATTCTTCAGTTATCACACAGCTACAGGTAATGATATGATTGACACAAGATAAATCCTTGGCTGTCCAGTCTCTTACTAAACATTGAGGCTCCTTCACTAACACAGTCCAAACCTACTGCTCAACCAGTAGCATCCATACAAGTAATCTCTCTGATACTGGCTCCCACAGGATAGCAGAACCTGAACAGTTGGTCAGTGCACCTCTGCTAACGAAGTTGTATCAGCGGAAATGGCAGTTTTCAAGTCAGTTTGTTAGATGGACCTGCACTAATTGACAAAGGGTTGCCTCTCCGATGAGTCATAATGTACAGATGAAGGTTGGTGTGCCAGGCGAGAGACATCAGAGAACAAGCACCCTGCAACCATTGCTATAAGAATACAGATTGGTGGTACCAGCATTATGTTATGGAGAACGATTTTGTAGCATTCTTTGGCCCCACTCATCAATATGGAAGGTACTTTTAACCAATTGGGGTATTATCCATCCTTGCAGATCATGTACACCAATGCCTGCTGATTGTCTTTCCTGGGGCAGATGGGATCTTCAGCAAGTAAATATGATATGTCACATGGCTTGAAATGTTTAATATTGGTTGTAAAAGCATGATCAGGAATTCTAAATATTACGCAGACCTTCTAATTCCCCAAACGTAAACCAAATTGAGCATCTGCGGGAACAACTGAATCGTCGTGTTCAATCTATAGATCCTCCCCCATGCCAACTATTGTCTATGCTGCACACAGCAGATATTAACTCATGGTCATAATAACATGACTTAACAGTGTGTATATTATTATCACCACCAGCTGCTGTACATTTTCTGCTGTGTGTAGAATGGACAGCAGCTATATAATAGGATAATTTATAATTTTCGTAATTTATAATAGGGTTAATTAGGGTCCCATGGCAGGTTGAGGTTAAAGACAGTGTCAAACTTATTGGACTGATTACCCTGTGGATAGGTCTGTTTGGGGTGAGAGAAAACCCGCAAGGCCATCTAGGGTCAGTGAGCTCTTCACATGCTTCTCCTTATTTACCATGTGATCTTTTTAATAATATAGTGTTTTTATTTTCATGACACAGTTACTGTAAAAGTTTTCATGAAATTAAAGTTAGCAGTTGGAAATACACTTTTCATTTAGAAACAAGAAGGATGTGACGTATGAATCAAGTAAAACTGGAAGTAGTTAAGAATGAAATGGAACACATGTATCTACATCAATTAGGCATCAGTGAGCTAAAATGGTTGGGATTTGGTCAGAAGAACATGATAGACTACACTGATATTGAGATGCAACGAAGGAATGGCATTGCATTTAGAATCAAGAAAAGGTTTGAAAGAACTGTACTGGAATACAATGTGACCAGTTAATGCCTAATTTCTATGCGTCTATTGGGAAAGCCCACAACCATCATTCAGGTCTATGTGCTCTCAACAGATGAGGAGGAAGCTGATCAGTTCTTTGAACATATACAAAGGCAAAATTGAGAGAACATGTAAATAAGATATGCTAATAGTCATGAGCGACTGGAATGCAAAAGTAGGAAACAAGGAAAAGGTCAAATGGTAGAAAAGCATGGGCTTGGTGACCGAAACGAACCTTGAGTCTGAAATAATTTAGCAAGATAAACAACTTATTCATTTCAGTGTTACAGTGTTTAATAACATCATGAAAGACAAAGCCAGGAGCAATTGTGTAACAGATCACCAGCTACTAATGGGGAAACTCAGAATAAAATTAAATAGGAATAAGCCATACAAGAAAATAAAGTATGATCTTTAACATATACCATCAGAATTCAAAGACTGCCTTCAAAAGCAATTTTCCATACTAGATACTAATGAAAAGATAACAGAAAAGCTAGAGCTAGACTTTAAAAAATAAGCTGTGCAGGAAGTGTATGATGATAAAATATTATAAATAAAGAATATTAAAAAAAGAAGTGAAAGGTTTCTGAAAAAAGTAAAACAAATAAATAAAAAGACCAAAATGGATGACTGAAGAAAGGCTAAAAGTTGCTAACAAGTGTATAGAAGCAAAACCAGAGTTACCGAGACAATAACCGCGTTCAACCAAAATTTTTAATGTACTGTAAGAAATAACAAGAAGAAGTTGTATGCAAGGAAATAGAAACTGAAAATACCAAATGACAAACAAGATCAGCTTTCCTAAAATTTGAGAACAGAATAGAAATTTCCAGCAAAGAACTGCGATGTTAAAAGAAGTTCAAGGAAATGTATTACATGACATAGAGAAGATTATGAAAACGTGGAAAGAGAATACTGAATCCTTATACCAAGAAAAACAAAAGAATCAATAATTATTTCAACCTGCAGATTTTGAATATGAACCGTTGTTGACAAGAGATGAAGTTGAAGCAGCACTGAAAGTCTTGTCAAAGAACAAGGCAATTGATGTTGTTGGCATTACCACTGAACAATTACATCAGTGGGATGGGGCCATTACCATACTTATAAGACTTTTCCAAGCAATATGGAAAAGACATCATGACTAACTGACTGAAAAAGATCTTTGTCCATACCAATATTGAATAATGTAGATCCTACCAACTGTGGAAATTATCATGCAATTGTTTTGACACCACATTCCAGTAAGAATTTATTGAAGATTATTCAGCAAAGACTGCATATTTACCTGAAAAGATAACTACCCGTGTTGTAAGCAGATGTCAGGAAAGGGCAAAGAATAAGGAACATCATTGAAGGCATGACATGGATTCTCATGTCAATAGTAAAGCTAGCAGAAGGGGAAACTGAGTAGTTTAAAATAGACACAGGTGTAGGACAAGGCTGTATAGGTTTGCCTTATTTCCCTTATCTACTCAATCTATGTGCAGAAGAAGTCATCAGAGAAACAGGACTGTGTAATAAAAAGAAAGGTGTTAGAATAGGTGTTATGACACAATGATTTTTTGGGATCAATAGTAAATCCAATAAAAAAAAATAAATAAATAACCAGCTAGGACTTCTGGTGACAAATTGCTCTTGGGAGAATACCAATGAAGGACTTGTCCTTAACTAAAAAAATCCAGCTTGTATCATCTATAGTATTTCAATAGTGTAATATGGTAGCGGGGGATGGGCAATAAGGAAACAAGGAATAAAATTGATTCCTTTAAATGGTGGTGCTAGAGAAGAGTCCTACTTGTGCCATGGATGGCTGGAAGAATAAAAAAATCTGTACTTGAAGATCTTAAGTTTCTTATGAGCCCCAGATTACAAGACTATAACATGCATACTTTGGACACAACTTGCGAAGGGAAACATTGATTGAAAAATACAATATCCACAGCAAGAAACTTGGTCAATGAAAAAGACCAGATATGAGTTCGATTAGAACAAAAAAAAACAAAAGGAAGTCAAACATTCTATAGTTAGCCGACTAAGTGAAAACAGTTCAGAACAACTGTCTATTATGATACACAAGTGATTTTGCAAGTTTGTCCACCTACAAAGAATGGAGAGGTATGTAATTTTTATTGTAGGTACACTTCAACAGTAAGAGAAAGTCTAAAAATAATCCATAAAATCACATTGTATGGTTTTTAAATAACTGCTTTGCATTTCATTGTGTGAAATAAGTATTTGATACAATAGAAAAACAGAAGATAATATTTTGTACAGAAACCTCTGTTTACAATTACAGAGGTCAGATGTTTCGTATAGATCTTGACCAAGTTTGCACAGACTACAGCTGGGATTTTGGCCCACTCCTCCATTCAGATCTTCTCCAGATCTTTCTGGGGATGGGGCTGTCACTGGGCTACATTGAACTCCCTCCAAAGATTTTCGATTGAGTTCAGGTCTGGAGACTGGCTGGGTCACTCCAGGACCTTGAAATGCTTCTTACAGAACCATTCCTTAGTTGTTCTGTGTGTTTAGGTCATTGTCATGCTGGAAGACCCAGCAACAAGCATTCTTACCCCACGAGGTGAGATCTTGCATGGAGCCCTAGACTGAGGAAGATTGATAGTCATCTTGTGTTTCTTCCATTTTCTAACAATTACGCCAACAGTTGATGCCTTCTCACCAATCTGCTTCCTTATTGCCCCATAATAGTCTTGTGCAGGTCTACAATTTTGTCCCTGGTGTCCTTAGACAGCTGTTTGATCTTGGCCATGGTGGAGAGGTTGGAGTGTGACTGATTATGTGGACATTTGTCTTCTATACAGGTAACAAGTTGAAACAGGTGCAATTAATACAGGTATGCAAAGTAGGATGACTAACAGGTTTGTGAGAGCCTGAATTGTTGCTGGTTTGCAGGTGATCAAATACTTCTTTAATATAATAAAATGCAAATGAATTATTTAAAAATCATACAATGTGATTTTTTTTTTTTTTTTTTTTTTTATAGAGTCTGTCTCTCACAAAGTCTCCAAAATCACCAATATATATACAGTTGTGCTCAAAAGTTTACATACCCCGGCAGAATTTTTGCTTTCTTGGCCTTTTTTTCAGAGAACATTAATGATAACACAAAACCTTTTTTTTTTTTCACTCATGGTTAGTGGTTGGGTTTAGTCATTTATTGTCAAACTACTGTGTTTTCTCTTTTTAAATCATAAAGACAACCAAAAATATCCAAATGACCCTGATCAAAAGTTTACATATCCTGGTGATTTTGGCCTGATAACATGCTCAGAAGTTGACACAAATGGGTTTGAATGGCTACTAAAGGTGACATCCTCACCATGGATCCGTTGACCGTTCTTTGGTTTTCTCCATGACTCTACAATCCAGAAACCAAGTGCCTGTCTGGATCCCATAAACTCACAAAGTTTTTATTCACAGACATTCATTACAAGCAAACAGGTTAAACAAGCCTGTTTGCTTGTAATGAGTTTTTGGATCCAGACAGACACTTGTGTGGCGCACCATGTCTGGATCACCACAAAATAACTGTCTGTATAATGTTCCATATGCATTATTAGATGTGAAAGTGAGTTTCTCTGCTAAGCACTGCATACAGACATTGTAACCCGATCACTTACTGGGGATTCTACACTTCACCTTCATCCAGAGTTTAGGACACGGCCCCTAGTCATAGGACGAGGAAGTGTGCCCAGAGAGTGTAGTATTGTAGGTAGAAGAAGGAGATTGCCTCATGTAGAGAGGGTGTGTGCCTTCCTACAGGGCAAGCTGAAGAAACCAGGGCATCAGTCCCTTGGCCACAGTGACTTCCAGAGTCTGTGGCAAACTGAGAAAACTACTTGGTGTTCACAAGTAGCAGAATGAATTGCCCAGGAACTCAGCAGCTCCACAGAGTCAGGAGTTTAATGGTGACAGAAGCCAGGATTCCTATAGGACCCGCACTGCCTGTTCTTGGAAGGGATCGCTGTTCCAGCATTTTTCTCTTGGAAATCACAGAATCCAAGAGTCCTGTTATCAATTGTGTAACAAGAAGCAGGTGAGCTCCACCACACTACAGCAGAGAAACTGAACTCTCAACACACATGTGAGGCAAAAAGCCTATTTCCTGGACTGTGTAACACCTCAATGTCTGCAGAGCTTCAGTAAATTGCAAGTGTTGGTAACCCTGCCTGGATGTGTTTGTTTTCTGCCACATCACCCTGCACCATCTGCCCTGGGAGTCAACCTTAGTTGGGGAGGGGCTAATCACCAGGCACTAATTACCACCATCTATCTACCAGGGATCTCCATTAGTGCCAGGCCAAACTCTGGCTGACAACCTCCCAACTGGCGTCACAAACTTTTTCAATAAATCCGACTTTGCCAAGCTGCCGCTGTGCCTGGCTGGGCCTGCCCAGCCCTCGGACCCCCGTGTACTACTTCTGAGGCCAGTCGGGGCGGTACACTTGCATCTTTCATCATTCAGCCACTGATGTTTCTGGATTGTAGAGTCATGGAGAAAGCAAAAGAATTGTCAACGGATCCATGGGGAAAGGTAGTTGGACTGTATAAAACAGGAAAGGGATACAAAAAGATATTTAAGGAATTGATCATGTATGTTAGCATTGTTCAAACTGTGATAAACAAATGGAAAAAGAGGGGCTCTGTAAAAACCAAACCACAGTCAGGTCGGCCAACAAAAATTTCGTCCACAGCTGCCAGGAAAATTGTTCGGGATTCAAAGAAAAAGCCACAAATAACATCAGCTGAAATACAGGACTCTCTGAAAACTAATGGTGTGGCTGTTTCACGATGAAAAAGACAGAAACAGGGCCATACTCACTGCTAGAAAAGCTAAGATGAGACTGAACACAGCATAGAGGCAACACAGGCCCCCATGCTAATAAAGAAAAATACCCAGATGCAGCTGATGGGTGGTAACCCAAACATCTCTCCACTAGGTGGACAGAAAGCTGCACCTTAAATTGACATCTATTCACTTAGCATGCAAAAAAGCAAAAAAGTCACAGTACCATACATTGGGAGACTATACAGATGCAAAAATACCTGTAAGACAACCGCTCGCACACCTCCCATGCATGAGGCTGGTATTCTACTTGCATCCAGTCCCCAGTACTGTTTGGCAAAAAAACTATTTTCACATACTGGAAAAATATCAAATATGAGGTATTGGTTAACATAATGGCCACTTTATTGTATGCCTGCAAGCCCCTTCATGGCTCCTCATTTATTGCAGGTCCCTACACTCCCTTAAAATCACAAAACATACGAAAAAGGGGAAAAAATTACTCAAAGAAAAAGACAGAAACATGGCCATACTCACTGCTAGAAAAGCTAAGATATATAAAAATAGAAAATATGCAGCACTCTCCTCAAAAATTATATAAGTGGGGGGCCAGGGGAAATAGGTCTGATGAGACCAAGTAATAAACCCAAAAAAGAGCCACAGCACTCCGTCCAGTTTCAAAAGAAAAAAATCTTTTTACAACCCTTTACCCCCAAAACTTTTTCAACCCCACAATGGAGTCTTACTCAAGGCTTGAGAAAGACTCCATTGTGGGGTTGGAACGTTGCTGGCCCATGGGTGAAAAAAAAGATTTTTTCTTTTGAAACTGGATGGAGTTTCTGTGGAATCTTTTTGATTTTTATATATATATATATTATATATATTATATATATATATAAAAATATACACATACGTAATCCCTATATGGATAGGCTATCTTGATGTAGTCGGTAGGCTTAAACAATTGTATTGAAATGTGTGTCTACAATGTTAAGTGTTTACTTGAAATATAATTTAATTGTATATATACATTAAACATTCTAGGCACACATTTCAATACAATTGTTTAAGCCTACCGACCACATAAAGGTAACTTATCCGGTGGGACCCTATGCTAAACAGACTCACCTCTCCTTTCATTCAAATACCGGCTAGTGGCTTAAAACTTTTGAGTTATATCAGCATATAGTCAGGACTGAATTAACTCACTCGATTAGAACATAAAATCCATTACTGTATGTAGTATTGTATGTTATATCAATAACCATTTTTTTCCGAAATGACAACTTGAAATTTTAATGAATTAAGCAGCAAAGACTTTCCGGACCTTTTCACTTTATAATTGGTTAGTGGTGACACAGAATAGTGTGCTAAGCCAGTGTTCAAGTATAAAAGAGTAACAAAAGAATAAAATATTATCATAAGCATTTTCAACCATTAAAAAGGCAAAAGAAATTACCAGCTAAAGATTTAGAGAGTTTCAGCTTTCTTTCACTTATCTGTATCAAAGTTTGTTTGAATGGCATAAATTTAATTAACCTGCATTAATACAATGAGTCCTGAAATAACTGTCTCTAGCAAAGGTTAACAGCCTCCATGATATACCTTGTATTTAGTGTGGTTTAAAGAAAATCTTTTTGCTGCAGTTTATTTTAAATTAGGAATGACCTAATATTAATATTGTCTAAATATGCAAAGCTGGTTTCCCTAATTGGCGGTCAAAGGATCTCTTGAGGAAATCTACTTATGTCAAGTCTTATGAATTATGACAATGAGTATAGAGCTAAAAGGGCAAATGCTTTACATTGATAAGTTGCAGACTGAAGATACACCTCTCAGAGGATTTATTAACATATGTATATAAGTATATAGAAATATGCCTGTTGGACAGGAACAGTTGAGGGCATTTTTATTGTAAAGAGGCTGTGTCACCCCAGACCACCTTTTAAAAGAAGAAGAGCCATAGGTGACACATTTTAAATTAGTGAGTTTTGAACAGATGGCCATTTGGATGTTTCCATACTTGCCATAGATTTGTATGGAGACTGGATCATTGCTTTATAGGTGTTAACATCAGCGTAGTGTGCGTTCTAGATGACCAGCAAGGGTACCTGACCACATCACCAGGTACAGGCATCATTGTCTTGCATGGGCCAGGGAGCATCTATACTGGACGGGGGACCAGCGGTCCTCATTGTTTGGTGGACCAGGCCAGAGAGGCAGAGGAGAGGGCGGAAGCAGTAGTGGCAATAATGCTGTTGTTCTGGTCATTGTGGTTTTAAAACTCACAACCACAACACTCATGATCCTCTAGCGTCAGCCCCAGTGAAGAAGGGGTGGTAGTAGTTCGCCCAGGGCACACTCTGGTGGTGGTCTCTCCCTCAATTGCACGTGAATATGATGGTGCATGATATGCCCTTGATGTGCGGTGCAGAATGACATGCAAGAGTCAATGGGTAGACTTTAGTGCAAGCAGGCTTTCTTTACTTATCCAGGCACAATGTCACAAACGCAGAAGAGGATACACTATAAATACATTTCTCTTCACACATTCACAGCTACTTAGCCATCTAGCATAGAAACAATGATACCCTCTAATAAAGTCACTTGCATCAAATGCCTTCCAGATAGGAGATCTGGAATATCAATTGCGGTATTGGGCCAAGCCAGAGGCTAAAGGGGTCCAAAAGCCATGATGTCTGGGGGGACTAGGTTACCTCATAAAAACGTAGGAATCCATAGTACTGCTAGGCCAAGCTGAAGCCTCCTTCTCTGGATAAGCTGTTCCTTCCTACTTATCCGTTCCCATGCAGCCAGGGAGTAAGTTGTTAAGCTGACCCCTGAGCCTAAGGACAGCATAGCCTTTTCGATGATGGCATGATGGATTGCACCTCTGACTAGCTGGTACCACAGATGAGGATGATGATGATAACTAGAGATGGGCGAATCGATTCTAACGAAGTGGAATTCGTTTAGAATTTCAGGAAAACTTCGGTTCGGAACGAAGTCGAAGTCTGAGGTACTTCGCGTGAACGAAGTGTGCTTTTGATTGATAAAATGGCTGTGAGCACATGGCGTTACATGGGGCAAAGAACTCTGGGAGGAAGAAGGGCATAGCCTACATGACATATGCAGAGATGAAGCCAATCAGAGACCGGCGGGATTCTGTGACGTCACCGCACTATATAAGACCGGGCGCGATGCTGGGATCTCATACCGCTCTCACTGTACTGATTAGGGAAGGTGCTGCCGTGGCTGCTTGTAATAGCTCTTACTAAAGAACTGATTTTTATACAGCGATTTTTGAGGGGTGTCTCAGCTTGTCTCAGAGACTGCTTCTCTTAACGTTCTAATGCTGATTTTTTGGCGTATTGGATCTGAAGTCCAGTGTGTGTCCAGTGCAGCTACATATACATTTTAATGCTATCTGCTCACAGCACATTGAATATCCAAACGTGATCTACTGTAAGCCTGTTCCTGTTGTATTCATTTAAAGAAACAGCACTTTTACAATACTAATACCACTTCATTTTTGGTTGCTCAATTCTTTTGCGCAATTTACATCCAGGGGTTAATTAAGCGTTGTTCTGCTGTTGTGGTGACTAAAATAAACCGTCTTTTTCACAGCCAAAAAATAAATTTTTCCTGTAGCATAATTCACAAGCGAAGGTTAATTACAATTTTTTCTCTTGTTGTGTAGCGTAAAATACACGCCATTGTAACACGCTACAAAGCTGGTAGTTTTTGGCTGCTCAATTCTTTTGCGCAATTTACATCCAGGGGTTATTTAAGCGTTGTTCTGCTGCTGTGGTGACTAAAATACATTTTTCCTGTAGCATAATTCACAAGCGAAGGTTAATTACAATTTTTTCTCTTGTTGTGTAGCGTAAAATACATGCCATTGTAACACGCTACAAAGCTGGTAGTTTTTGGCTGCTCAATTCTTTTGCGCAATTTACATCCAAGGGTTAACTAAGTGTTTTTATGCAGTTGTACTCCGTAAAAGAAACTTTGTTTTTCACCGCCACAGAAGAAATTCTGTAGCATAATTCATATCCGAAGGTTAATTAAGCCTGTTTGTGCTTTTATATTCAGTAAAATACACAGAGTTTTTAAACAGCACATACAAGTAAGTTTTTTTCCTGCCCATTTGTGGAGCGCAATTTATATCCAAGGGTTACCCAAGCTTCTTAGTGGGTTCATTTGGAGTCAAATACAGGGTGTGTATTTATCATATACAGATATCTTCATCAAACAGTGTCTGTACATTTCAGAACAAACAGTATGTCAGACAGAGAGGTGGCAGGCTCTTCACCTGCGAGTGGCAGAGGCACAAACATTCCAGGCCCAGGTCGAAGCACAGCAAGGGGACGTCGCAGCAGGGGTCACTCGGTGAAGCCACAACTGCCGATGTCATCTAGCGGCCGTGTGCTGACTAGCAACCCAAGGGTGCTTGATTAGTTGACTAGGTCAACCCAGATGACATCTGACAACCCCAGCCAAGAGTCGGTGGGAATGTCAGACACAACCCTTAGTTGGCGTGGCCCGGGAGTGGGTCAGCGGCCCTCACCTGTCCTCAACCCGCCTCTGTCCCATCCGGTTCCCTCAGCCAGAGATCTACAATGTGGTCTGGGCTCAGCGCCACTATATAGTGAGGATGAACAATTTGAGGAGGGCAGTCAGCAGCTACTTGGCAGCAAGGAATGGGGCCAATCTCCCCTGCTTCTTGCAGCAGGCGGCTACGTATAGATGTGGAGAGTGGCATGGGAGGTCATGTTGTGAGGGGTCAGCCTCTGCATACCAAGACCGGTGATGAGGACAGCAGTGACGATGAAACAAAAATATATGATGATGTAGCCGACCGCACTTGGGAGCCGAGTGAGGCAAGGTCTTCGTCATTGTCAGGAGAAGAGGGCGTCAGCTTGCGGCGCAAACAGCAAGTAGGTTGTGTGGCCGTGAGTCAGCAGGATAGCAGCAGTGTGAGGTTGGGAGCCAAGCGGCCATGGGGTAAAAAACCCGCTTCGCAGGTCCAAGAAAGTAGTGGCACAGGGGCTTAGCGAGGAAGCGGCGGCAGTAGTCACTCAGTGTGGAGCGTTGGCGGTAAAATATGCTACTCGGCGGTGTGGCAGTTCTTTGCTAAGACACCGGAGGAGCCAAATATGGGTATATGTAGAATCTGTTGGCAGAAAGTGAAGCGTGGCCAGGGAGCTAACGTTGGCACCACGACCCTGCATCAACACATGCAGCATCACCATCCGGTGGCCTGGGAGGAACGTGGCTCAGATGTGGTGGTCCATCCTGCCGCCGCAGCAGCAGCGCCCAGTGGCACGCATGCCATTGCAGCCAGTCAAGGCTCCACCACCTCTGCAGAAGGGAGCTGTTTCTCTTTGACATCATCTCCCTGTCCAGATGCTCCTGCTCCTCGCTACTCATGGTGCCAGCAGTCGTTCAGCGAGGCGATTGCAAAGAGACAACAATATGCGTCCAACCATCCTAAGGTGCAGAAGCTGACCGTGCTCCTGTCCAAGTGTTTGGTACTGCAGTCCCTCCCTTTCCAAATGGTGGACTCTGCACCGTTCAGAGAACTAATGGCTTGTGCCGAGCCGAGATGGAGAGTTCTAAGCCGTAATTTCTTTTCCAAAAAGGCAGTACCAGCACTTCATAAATATGTAGAACAGAAGGTGAGCCAGTCCTTGAGCTTATCAGTTTATTCCAAGGTGCACGGCAGCGCGGATGTCTGGAGCTGTAACTTATGTCAGGGCCAGTACATGTCCTTTATGGCCCACTGGGTGAATGTGCTTCCTGCCAGCAACCACACAACAACTTGGACAGGAGACGCCGCTTTCTCCTCCACGTTGTCAAACTGTGGCTCCTGCGCCAATGTCCGCCTTCTCCTCCTCCACCACCATCTCAGCCTCCACAAGTACTGCTCCATCATACCACATGTGGGGCACAGCAGTGTCACGCAGTTCTACGCCTGGCTTGCCTCGGCGAACGAAGTCACACAGGGGAGGAACTGCTCCGCGTCATGCAGCACGAAATCGATGTGTGGCTTTCTCCACACCAACTGCACATCGGAACCATGGTGACGGACAATGGGAGGAATATGGTGTCCGCGCTGCACCGAGGAGGGATCGTCAATGCGCCCTGTATGGCGCATGTGTTCAATCTGGTTGTGAAAAGGTTCCTGAAGTCTTCCACCGATCTTCAGAAGATTCTGAAAACGGCCAGGAAACTGTACATGCACTTCATCCATTCCTACAAAGCCCTCCTCGAGTTGCAGCGGCAGAACGGCCTCCCCCAACACACTCTGATATGCAATGTTTCCACCCCTTGGAATTCCAGCCTGCACATGTTGGACCGACTGTATGAACAGAGAAAGGCCATTAACGATTTTTTGATGATCCAGGCGGACAGCAGTACTCCCCTGTGTAACTTTGATTTCAGCCAGTGGCAGCTCATGCGTGACACCTGCCATTTGTTGAGGCCGTTCGAGGAGGCCACGTTATTTGTCAGTCGCCAGGACTATGGGATGAATAACGTCATTCCACTGCTTCATGTCCTAGAACAGATGCTGAAAAATCTGTCTGGGCATGGGACTGGAGATGTGGCGACTACATCTCACGGCCACATGAGTCCAGTGGGGACTGAAATGGAGGAGGAGGAGGAGGAGGACATTGGAGCAGAAGCATTGTCTGGTGAAATGAGTGGATTTTCTACCCAGGTGACAAGAGAGGAGGAGCAGGAGCAGCTGGAGGAGGTGGATGGAGATAAGGAAGACGAGGCAGATGACCCCCAAGCACCGTGGCAGTATACAGTGGAAATGGAGGCAGGGAGCCCCTCGGAGTCACTTGTGCAGATGGCCCGCAGCATGCTTATTTGCCTGGCTAGTGACAGCCGAATAGTCAGCATCAGGCAAAGGGATGACTTCTGGCTCTCCACCCTATTGGACCCTCGCGACCGGTCCAAAATTGGAGCCTTTTTCCCAGCTATTGAGAGGGAGGACAAACTCAAATACTATAGGGAAATCCTCCGTAGTCAGTTGGCCGTTGCCTATGTGCGGCATCGTCCCTCCTCTGACAGGGCTGACCGGGGGTTCCTCAGCACTCACGTACTACTGCCGCGGCTGCTGGAGAAAGGTGGGGGGGTAGGAGCAGTACCAGCTCCATCAGCAGCAACCTAAGTCTGGAGTCACTGATGAGCAGCTTCCTTCACCCGCCTAGTGAGGAGGGTAGTCGCCAGCAGCAGCAGGACCTGGAGCATTGCCTGAACCAACAGGTGGTGGCCTACTTGGACAGCAATATGCCACCCCAGTTAGAAGATCCGCTGGACTACTGGGCAGCCAAACTGGATGTGTGGCCGCAACTTGCCGAGTTTGCAGTGGAGAAGCTGTCCTGCCAGTAGTGTGGCATCAGAGCGGGTGTTCAGTGCGGCAGGGCCATCGTTACCCCAAGGAGAACCCGCTTGTCCACGGGAAATGTGGAACGACTGACCTTTGTCAAGATGACTCAGGCGTGGATCGGCCAGGATTTCCACACACCAATGCCTTAGGCGTCAGACTACATCAGCCATGACGCCTCACCCAAACTGTGAGAAATGAGTCTGGGTTCAAATTACCTCCTTCAGCCACTATTCTGATGACACCACACATTTGCTGCCATTTTCTCCATCTGCCACCAACCATCTTTACCAGGGATTGGTATTGCCACCCACCTCCACACTCTGTCATTGTTCCACTCTATGACCTCATGCTGCCTTTGCTGGTGCCGTGACATCCACACTGTGTCATTGTGCCACTCTCTGACCTCATGCTGCTGCTGCTGCTGTTGTTGCTGCTGCGGTCACCTACACACTGTGTCATTGTGCCACTCTCTGACCTCATGCTGTTGCTTTTGCTGTCACCTCCACTCTGTGTCATTGTGCCACTCTGTGGCCTACTCCTGTTTTTGTCACCTCCAGAATGTCATTGTGCCACTGTCTGACCTCATGCTGCTGCTGCTGTCGTGACCACCACACTGTGACATTGTGCCACTCTGTGGACTACTACTTTTTTGCCACCTCCAGAATGTCATTGTGCCACTGTCTGACCTCATGCTGCTGCTGCTGTCGTGACCTCCACACTGTGTCATTGTGCCACTCTGTGGCCTACTCCAGTTTTCGCCACCTCCAGAATGTCATTGTGCCACTGCCTGACCTCATGCTGCTGCTGTGGCTGCTGCCGTGCCCTCCACTCTGTTTTATTGTGCAACTCTGTGTCCTACTCTAGTTTTTGCAACCTCCAGAATGTCATTGTGCCACTGTCTGACCTCATGCTGCTGCTGCTATCGTGACCTCCACACTGTGTCACTGTGGCACTCTGTGGCCTACTACTGTTTCGCCACCTCCAGAATGTCATTCTGCCACTGACTGACCTCATGCTGCTGCTGTGGCTGCTGCCGTGCCCTCCACTCTGTTTTATTGTGCCACTCTGTGGCCTACTCCAGTTTTTGCCACCTCCAGAATGTCATTGTGCCTCTGTCTGACCTCATGCTGCTGCTGTCGTGACCTCCACACTGTGTCATTGTGCCACTCTGTGGCCTACTACTGTTTTGCCACCTCCAGAATGTCAATGTGCCCCTGCCTGACCTCATGCTGCTGCCGCCGTGATCTCCACTCTCTGTCATTGTGCCACTCTGTGGCCTACTCCTGTTTTAGCCACCTCCAGAATGTCATTGTGCCACTGCCTGACCTCATGCTACTGCTGTGGCTGCCGTCGTCACCTCCACACTCTGTCACTAATGTTGCCACCTGAGCTCTCAGTTGGTTTTTTTCCAGCTTTCGCTGCCATGACTTTATCAGGCTACATTCCCGCTTCATTTTTTTGGCCCATTTTTTTGGGCCCAGGGAATTTTATAGTGAAGCAATTCTAAGAGGGGGCGGCACACATCTGCGTGTCATACTAAAACACAACATTGTATGAAGACCAAACCAAAGCTCCCTCTGCATATTTAAGCATGGCACAACATTCTACAGCACCCTGCAGGCTCTGTGCAGCCTGGAAATAGCCGTTTTTGAACACGATTCGTGCCGAAGTAATTCGGGACGAAGTAATTTTTATCTGAAAATTTAGCGAAGTGACCGAACCGAATTTTTGAGAAATTCGCCCATCTCTAATGATAACCCAAATTGGCAGGGGGGAGAAACCAGTGGAAAAGATCACTAAGTTTGCCTATAATTTATAACCACTCCCAGTCTGGTTGCTATCTAAACTCCCGCCACTGGTGCTTGAATGACTGTGACTGACTTACATTTCTGCAAAGCAGCATGACTATACACTTTTCATAGACATGTGCACTAGCTGCTGGCTGAGTACAGGGGTGAAATAGAGGTCAATAGACATTTCCACATAACATGAATAGTGCAATTAAAGCAGATATAGTGCAATCATTAATAAACATTATCAAACAATCCACTTCTATGCCTTTCTGTGCCTCTTCCAGTCTCTCTGTATCTCTGTTGCAACCTGCTGATGACACTCTGTGACATTCTAAGCTCAGTGGCCACTTCCACCTGAGAGCATCCTGCTTGAAGTCTCCCAATGACACTGTTGATCAATTGTAAGATGTTGTTTTTGTCTCATGATGTCAAAATGTGAACAGCATGATGAGGAGGACTGTATAAATCTTAATTCAAATTGATCACCTAAATTTATTTGGCGATTCAGGGATAAAACACCAGTTTTTATTTTTGCCATTAAGCTGTTTGTTAGAGATCGGTAAGTTGTGTAAAAAGTGCTGAAACATTGAACAGTTGGACATGTGCAGTCTAATGTTAAAGAGAACCTGTCACATAGTTTTTTTCCCCCCGGCTGAGGGCAGCACAAGCAAATGTCAGACCTGCTGTGTCCAGCAAATGTGTCCCTTATTCTGTAAGATGCTGTAGTTTCCGTGTATTTAATGCTCAGATCTGCAGTTTTCAGCCAGAAGAGTCATTCGAAGAGTCCTTCAGAGTGTCAGTTTTTTTTAAACCCGGCCAATCGGAGGCTAGCCCCGACCCACGCTCAACTGACAAACCAATTACATTGAATAGGTAGAAAAATGTGAATAAATGTGATTGGGCGGAGCTAGTCTTTGGTGGCGGAGCATAACACCTGCCATGGAATAAGATTTAAGGGGTAAATGCTCTAAAACTGCTGCATATTACAGAATAAGGGGGCACAGTGCTGGGACAGCAGATCTGACACTACTTGTGCTGCCCCTCGAGCTAAGGGGGCACAACCTAATGGACAGTTCCATACTTTATGAGATGATCCCATTTTAGTTATCATTTAACAAAACAAAAAACTCACAAGACAAATTATATGGTCATCCTGAAATTTCAAAAGTCCGACCATACCCTGAACGTTTTTGTGAGTAGTCTCCTACTAATAGATTCTGATTTCTTTGAATATTCATACCAATCATAACTGTGAATAACTAGTGTTGGAGCGGATTCGTTGGCTATTCGAGATCGAGCGATATTCGCTCAGTCGGGACCGGCTCATCCGATAAGGTTTTTCGATAGTGAGCATCGATTATGAGCGACATTACCTATTAAAGTCCTACAGGGGAGAGCAACACCACCTTCATTATTACACCCAAAAAACAAAGCGGCAGAAGCTTAAATTAACATCACACAGTCTAAATGGATTACGTGAACATCTTAGACAACACACTTAGGTATATAAAAGTCACAGAACCTTTTCGAATTCACCTGTGGTGAATATAGAATTGCTGTTTTAAGGATTTACCGTGGATGCAGCGCGTCAATGACAATGCTGTGATGCGCAAAAGTCAAAAAACACGTAACTGGTTATGTTTCGTAATACACGGTATATTTTGTGCAGCCCTTCAATATCACCATGAGGTGACTATAGAATTGCTCGTTTTACAGATTTACACGTGATGCTGCATCAATGAACAAACCTGTGTGTGGTCAAAAGTCAAAAAAACACGTAACTGTCATTTTTGCGGTATAAACAATACTATTATTTTTTGCAGATACAACAACCTGTGCTGGCGAGACCCTACAAGATTCGAACTGGATTGTAAATTTAACTGGCAAGGGTGGATATATCAACAGTTCACAGGAGCTGCGACTACATGGGTAGAAATTAAAATAACACATAATTGAAATTTATACTGACTAATAAAAGTGGATTTTCTTTGCACTAACAAAAAGTTGACACCTGCAGTTACTCAGAAATGATGTGTATCCCAATATAAGTTCAGGCTGCACCAATATCCAGGAAATATTTCAATAGCAAACTGTTAATAATAAAGAAATTCCACTACAAATGGTCTAACACTAAGTCTTGGGTGAAGACTTTATCCAGTGTTCTTTATAGATAGAGCTATGTCTGTGGGTTCGCCCCCCGCGAAGGCCCCCCGCCCCCCCCCCCCCCGCTCCCACCGCCGTGACATTACGCGCGTATGATGCACAGCTTTAAAATACTCTACAACATCAACTGGATGATAAAAAGTTCAACATCTCTCTAATCTCAACTAAGCATGGGGAAGGATCACAGCTAATAGTAGAGGTTTCCTCTGTGCATAAATAGACACTAATCTTCGCTGAGCTGTTTTTTGGCCACAGCAGAGCGCAGGTCCTACCCTACATAGAGAACGAGAGAAGACACCGAGGCTGAAACACTGATCCGCTGTTCTAATGCTAAAAAACGAGCGATCATAGTCGATTTTTTCCAAGCCATCGCAACATACACATCCCAGTCAGACAGTTGCATCACACATCTCACCCAGCTCTATATCTGCTCAATCTGATTGTTCGATGCTGGCCGCCACAATTACAAGAAGCGCACTGCAAAAGGCGCGATCTTAAATAGATGCGGAACTGGCTCAATTTTAACCTTAATTATCGCATGATCTGGAAATTTCGATCACCATAAAAACCTTCAGCCGCATTTTCAACTATATGTCGCGATAAAGCAATCAGTCGCGTCAACACTATTGATAACTTGTTACAAATTATTTCATTACTTTAATCCATACAATAAAGAGAAGCTTTGAGATGGTCCAGGAGCTGAGGTGATTGTAAAAGTCATTATGTTTCGCGAAAAAATAATGTCACAGTCCCCAATCAGGGCTTTCATTATAGACATATGGGGTGATAGAAACATAAATTCACTGATAGACTAATGAACAACCTGGCGCACGAAAGATACATAAAAGCCAACCAGCATTTAACTAAAGTGGAAATACACTAGCCGGTAGCAATGTTGCCATCTTCCATTGCTTTACGGGGACCTCACGTGACCTCTTCAAGTACCAGTCAATCATACATTATTACTGATGCTATTTATTGAATTGTTGTTGCTAATGGATATATGTAATCCAAAGCTTCCACATACTGTAAGACTTATTTTTACCTCAGACTCCGAAACCAGGCTAACGTAATTGTGAAAATCTCACACACCAGCTCAGCAGTTGATTCTAGATATTTACATTGTGAGTGACCACAGACTGCCACAGATGAGAATCTTATTAAAGATCGCTGTCCTTTTGATGAATCTTGCGCCCAATCTGACTCTGGTCAACAATGCCAGCGCAAGTTAAAACTGAAATGATATTTCTATAGAAATGAACATAATATTAGTAGTTCAGCAAAGGATTGGCTATTGGTATGCGAATTACATTATTTTTTTTTTTCATAAGTAGAAATACATGGTTCAATTTTTTTTTTTACACTGGATGAAAAATCAACATATTACATGGCTAATTAACACACACATCTGCTTAAGCATAACTATGTTTGCGCCGGTATCAGTTAAATATAATGAGAAGAACTTATATCATAACACAGATATTTGAACACACAAATCTGCCTTGAAAATACCATACACATGACAAGAGACATACTGTTAATCTCAAGTTTAGCAGGTGTTTAATATGCCCCTGGTGCCATGGCATATTTTATTTTAATGCAATATTTTGCAACATGAGTTGTCCTGGAGCAGCTTTGAATTCGAGATTTGTTCTTATCTATTAAACACCTTTGGGTATGCATCTGTCCTTATAGGAATAATACATAGTCATCAGCCTCCCTGCTTGCTTTTTTTTTAGCTCTGTATTGAAAAGAGGAATGTATAGGCTTGAATCTCGGAGACATCTTCATTAATAGGTGATTTATATTCAATTTACTAGGTGATGATAAAAACTATACTTAACTAATTTCAGTTAATTGCCAATTAAAACTTTCTACTATGAACCACTTTCGTAATGGGTTATGTGACATGGATGACCTCATTGCACAGCAAATATCTTTAACTTACAACTATCCTTTTAACAATAGAAGGGGGGGGGGAGGGATGGGCGAGGGAAGGGCACTCTAAGTATTATAATAGCTTTGTTTCTAAAGAAGTGAAAAGAATAAAATTAAAGGGGTATTCCCATTTAATTGATTTATTTTAAACATTAAAGGACAATAGGCTGAACTGGATGGATGTCTCTCTTTTTTGGCCTTACAGATTATGTAAATATGTAGACAAAGATAAAGACTATTACCTAATGCATTGTATTTCTGATTTTGCTTCCCTTCAGAGTTAGAGCAGTTCATATCTTCTGCTTGTGTATACTTCCCTAGGTTACCCACTGCCTCTCTTTGGTCTGCCTTGGCCAGGATGGGGAGGCCATTCCCTGCTGTGTTATCAGCAGCACAGGAGCTTGTGTATGTTTCTAACTGACAAACATTAATCCTATAGAGTTCTGTAGCTTTCGGTCTTGCTGTTTAGAATCTTATATCACTAATGTCCCTCCATCTGGCTTAGCTAGGAATAGCAGAGAAGGTATGCCAGTCACTGCTGTAGACCTTAACACAGCCTAACCAGAAAGTGGGAGCCTGAAGCTGGCTGTAGTTCTGTTAAACAGTATAATGAGTACACCTTTTTGAAGGAGTGTCCCCCACCCCCATAGCCTTTGGTGGTAGATCGCTAGGATATGCCATTAAAGTCTGATAGATGGTGTTCCCACCTATGGGACATGCATTTATCTTGGCAACGACCACCTTAAAGTTTTGTCTCAGAATGGAGAGCTATGTGCAAGAGCAATTCACTCTTTATTCTGAGACAAAACCTTTGGGGGAACGTTCCAAAGGTTTCGGGAAAACTTTCAGGGACTCACACCTATCAGACTTTGATGGCATATCTTACTGATCAGGCAGCCCTGTCTCCCGCACGCCCCCGAAATCAGACGCATTACAAAATGCCGCAGGTGCTCTGTAATGTGCCTGATATTGGCTTGTGGGCAAATTAAAAGTATAGCGAACAGGGCTGTGCTAGATGTCGGGCTGAAAAGATGCCAGACTTCTGGCACAGCCCCGTTCATACATGTCGCCCCAAGTGTAGAGATACATGGAATCTTGGAATCAAATGTTCCCAAATCCGCTAATAGAAATGTGGAGCTTTGTGGTGTTGGATGATTGAATATAAATGGGATTTTTCACCATATTTATTAACTTTACATGTACGCAAAAGGTAAATAAAGACCATTACAAAATACATTGCTGTTCTGATTTTGCATCCTTTCAGAGCTAGAGCAGTTCTTATTTCCTACTGGTTTACACAGCTTCCCTGGCTTACCGATCACCTCTCTCCACTATAGCAGCCCTGGCTGAGAGGGTGATGTCACTATATGTTGAGTCTTATCAGTAGCACAGGACCATGTATATCTTTGTTACTGACAAAATGTAACTCTTTAGAGCTCTGTAGCCTTCTGCCCTGCTATTAAAACCCCTCAATGACCAATATCTCTCTAGCAGGCTCAGCTAGAAATAGCAGAGCTAATTTGCCAATCACTGTTGTAGAACCACCCACAGCCTGACCAGGAAGTGGGAGCCTGAAATTGACTGTGAGAGCAGGCTCTATGAAAAAATTCAGATAAGAAAACCCCTTTAAGAAACAAATCAGGTTCTTTATTTTAAACATCTTTATCAGGAGAATTGG
The DNA here is from genome assembly GCA_025379985.1 of Phyllomedusa bahiana. NCBI lineage: Eukaryota > Metazoa > Chordata > Amphibia > Anura > Hylidae > Phyllomedusa > Phyllomedusa bahiana. Next base: position 102,503 of record JAODAL010010525.1, read on the forward strand.
GCAGCACATTTCATGCAGAGTAACACTTTATCAGGTCTGCATCTCCTCTGATCTTCAATGATGCATGCTGTTAAAACATGTTTGGAACTGATTTTAATGCATCCCCCTATATGATATATTATATATTAATAATATTTATAGATAGATACAGATCTATAGATTGATTTATCTATATACATATAATAAATTTCTTATTTATATACTTATGATTTTTAACAGGTTTAATTAGTGATTTTTATGAATAGCCTTATTTTAAATATTATTGTAGTACTAATGAAACATAATTATCTAAAATCCAGCAGTCTTCATGGAATAATATGATATTTCTGAACTAACGCACTTCTGTAAGACCTAGGAGGTATATTTATAGATACTTGGAATGATTGCATGGTAGCAGCTGTAAATAGTAGAGGGTCCAAAACATCCCATCATTACTAAAGGTCAACATACATCCAAGATTGTTCATCTCATATTTGCCCTGTGGGTATTTTCTATATTTGTGATTTGTATTGCCTCTATGTTGTGTTTATTATTTTTATTGTGTGGTTTGCATTTATGTATTTCTCGATGTTAATGTTCCTAATGCTTTGTTTTGCTTTTAGCTCGCTCCAGGCGCTAAACCAGTATGTATGCAAGCGTGATTTTTTTTTTTTTTTTAACCCCTGCATGGCTTGCTGTGTGATGTTTGCTCATGTAAAACTTTATATGTATCCATCTCATTCATAAAATCATTTGCATGCATTTTAACATATTTGCACCCAGTTTTTTTCTCTTTTGGTCTTTCAAGAGTTTTCCATGTGATACAATTAGGAGTGTTTTCTTCCTCTTACTATTAGAGAATATAAATTATCTGTAGGCTTTTACAGATTATTATATATTACAATTACTTTAGAATATCTTCTTTATGCTTGCATCTTTTTACACACTGAATTAGAAGGTTGGAAGAGGATGAATATATCCTATTTTAATGTGACCTAATGTGGTTCTTTGTGTTAAGAAAATATGAATGTTTGTAGAAGATTTCTTGGGAAAATATATAGAAGTAAAAACGGTTTTAAAATAGTACAACTATAAAGCCATATGTAGCAGCTCTGTAAAGGTTTGGTTCCAAATTTCAGAAAAAAAAGTCACAACTTAGTAAAAAAAAAAACTGCAGACACAAGTACATGAGCAATAAAACATGGGCCCCTACTATAATTGAGGAAGTAAATGGTCTATCTGCAACTTATACTTGTACTTATATTAGTGCTAATCATAATTAAAGTAGTTTTCCTATATTAGATATTTATGACATCTTAGGAACGACCTCCAAAAGTCTCCATGCAAAATGGAGAGGAGGTCGTGCTTGCGCGGTGCTCTATATTCTGTTCCATGGGGTTGTGCTCGTCTGTACGTGGAACAGAGAGTGCACTTCAAGCGTGACCTCCTCTCCACTCTGTATGGAGACATTTGAGGACCCATCCTCAATAGAATTCTTAAGATCCCTTCTTTTGACCAACACCATCAGATATTGATGACATATCCTTTTGATATGCCATAAATGTCTGAGGTTGGAACACCCCTTTAATCAGCTCTTATGTGAGACTTAAACCATCTGGTTATTACTACACGAAATTACTTTTTACAAATGGTCTTCTTAACTAGATAAGTGGCACTCAATATTATAAATTACTGCAACCAAAATATCCAAGCTTAAAACATAACTTTTACTCAAAAATGTTTAATTAATATAATTAATATAATCCCCAAACAATAACCAAGCAAAATATACACATCTTAATACTGTCACGGACGCCCTTGCGACCACTGTCCCGGGTCGCAGGCGCGCCCGTGCTCCTGCACCAAGCGGAGCCCCGTCCCGCACGTCGGGTTCGGGGTCCGCTCGCCTCCCCGTCCCCGTCGGCATGCACTTACCCGGCCACGCTCCTGCTCAGGCTGCTTCCGTGTCCCGGCGCGTAGCTCCGCCCCTAGGGGCGCGCGCGCGCCGGCAACTTTAATTTTTAAGGGGCGTTGGTTTTATTTTCCGGGCATGCCCTATTTTCCCGTCATTCCTGCCGGCCCTCCCCGGATCTTTTGGGGTTCAACCCTTGGGAAAGTGCCTTTGCGTTCCAGTATTGCCCTTTCCCGTTTACGACCCCTCT
>JAODAL010010526.1:0-104637 GCA_025379985.1 Phyllomedusa bahiana
ACTTTTTTAATTTTGGGGTCATGCGGGTTTGGGGCTCATGCTGTGGCCCAGGACAGGTTATATTCAATGTCCGTTGAAACAAATGGGGGTTCAAAACTTTTTTTTTTTCCGACTTTTTAACTGGGTCATGCATTTTTGGGGCTCTCGTGGCCCAGGACGGATACCCCAATGTCCATAAAAACTAAAATGGGGGTTTGAAAGACCCTTTTTTCCGGGCACTTTTAATCTGGGTTCATGCGGGTTTTTTGGGGCTCATTGGGTCAGGAAGGGATAGTCTATTCCATGAAATTTAAAATGGGTTGAAAGACTTTTTTTTCCGGCATTTTTTTAATCTGGGGGTCAGCGGGTTTTTGGGGCTCATGCTGCTTCCGGACAGGGATTTAAATGTCCATTTCAATAAAATGAAGGTTCAAATAATCTGCCCGGGCACTTTTTAATTTGGGGGTAGCGGGTTTTTAAGGGGTCATCGTGGTACAAGACAGGGATAGTAAAGTCTGTGATTTTTTTTTGTGGCTTTTTTAACCAAGTGGTTGCCTAAGATTACACGTATCCATTTGACTTTTTGTGGATTTTAAATTTCCCGTTTCTCCCGCCCTTTTTGGGTGAAAGAATAAAGGGTGTTTTTTGCTCTCCCATAGCTTTAATGCCCCTCCGGCATCACAAATCATCGACCATCAATATCTTGTCATATGGCCGACATCCCCATCGACCAAGAGGGCAGCTTGGGGTTTAAATTCTGGTGACGGGGCTTAAGATGTGGAAGTTGCAATATTTTTAAGCCCTTAAAACTTGCAGGTCACACAAACAAGGTAATAGTTTAGAAATGGTTTTGCACACGGAAGAGTGGGGGTGCTCTATTGGAAGGTCCGGTGTGACCGTATTTTAAGTACTGTATGATCCATGGCACACCAAAGGGTATAAGATGGAAGTGTACGTTTTATTAAACTCAATAAATGTGATGCATAAAGTACAAAAGGATGATCCAATATACTGCACCAAAAAGTGCATCAAGAACATGGGTATCAAAAAATTCACCTGACTAGGATCCTGAAGAAGGGTTGTTAATCCAGGGATTTATTCTGATTGCCAATTGGAGGGGGAAGGCTTTTTTTTCCAAAAATGGGGAAAATTTGGCTTCAAAACCTCATTGGGTTTTTTTGGCCTTCCTCGGGATCAACATTTTTAGACAAAAGGCTGAATTTAAAAGACATCGTTTTTTTTTTCGCCTTACAAATTTTATTACTATGTTATTATGGTGTCAAGCAATACATTTTTTGACATTTCAAAAAGAACCCCTGTCAAAGAACACTGAATGCTGAGTGCCAGTCCCTCTGCTGTTATAACATCTACTTCTTTCTGCCCCTTTTTCTTAAGCCACATTTAGAGTCCCTATTGGCCTCGCCAATCCCTGGCTTCTCCTTAATGCTGCTATGTGTTGGCTCCAGACTATATATCTACCAGGAAACATCTTATCCATTGGTCACAAACGGCATTGCCCAACCCCCCCACAAAATTGGGCCCCAATGGGAATGTTTTTCTTGGAATCCGGGGGCCATGTCCTGGATCCCTGGGTTGTCACTGCTTATTTATCTGTTTGTGTGTTCTTAGGACATGCAAACAGTTAAATGGGTAGTCTTGTTTCGAGAAATTCTCTTCTGAGGTTCGCTTGGCTAAACTCGGAACTTCCATAGAAGTGAATGAGGATGGCACTAGTGCCACCCTCCTCATTCACATGCAGGGCCGGATCGCAGCTAGCAATGAGCGACCCAAGAACAGAATTTCCAAAAACAGGACTACCCCTTTAAGTAACATAGTGGACTGGAGAGCCATTTTCTTCCTGCCCTGCCAATTAGTCTTGTAAGCTGCCTACAAGTCATCAACATGGTGTTGTGACATAGGTGTTGTTATAATATCGATGAGCCCTATATTTACTATTTTGCCATAGGCAAATTTTAAACTCTTTTCATTCCAATCATAAAACACTAAAACAATTTTTTATTATGTATAACACTTTACCTCTATACACACTATTAAAAAAACCTGATTTCTAACCTCTAAAATTTATCCCTTTCTATTTAAAAGGAATAACCCCTTTTTATTATCAAGCTGGGGGAAAACACCACCTATTAACAGAAAACCTTATATTACAGAATTTACTATCTCCAAAAGGGGATCCCAACTCCCTTGGGACATCCAAAATCGAAGGAAAAAACAAATAAGGTTCCTTGTGAACCCCTCTGCAGGGGTCCACTTTTTTAACAAGGGGTGAGAAATCAAATTTAAAATGTCATCCTGACCCCCCCAACATTTTTTACCAGCTAAAGGGCTTCCTCGGGGGGTTAATTTTCCATCCTATGTGGCTAAGCTCATTTCCTTTTATCACGTTTTGATACACACCCTATTAGGGCTCACCAATTAGCACCAGAGAATCAACAAAACCCATTCCCCCTTTTTACCTCCTGCTGCATACTAAAACTATGTGCGCTGCTGCCAATATGTTTTTATAAACAACATTCCTCAACAAATTTTACATTCCATAGCGGTCTTGCGCCCTATTTTTTACCATGCCGCAAAATAGTGTGCTTAAAAAGTAACACCAATTTTTTCTTACCCTTCTAGGTGGGCCCCGCAGACGCAATAATATGAAGAAATTGACGGAAGTCCATCACATCAGGGCAGATATCTCCATTTATACAGTACCGGGCGCGGCGGCATGGTAAGATAGGGGACAAGCCCACTATGGGGAAAGGTGAACTTGTTGGGAATGTTTTTTATAAGAACATAGTGGGAGCAGCACAGCACATATACAGGGGGAGAAATGAAGCGTGGGCCCGGGAGAACTTGGCACCACAGCCCTGGTCAACACATGCGCATACCATCCAGTGGCCTGGGGAAACGTGGCTCAGTGTGGGGTCCATCCTTTTTCCCCGCAACCAACAGCACCCAGGGCACGCATGTCATTTCAGCTATCAAGGCTCCATCACCTCCCGAAGGGGTTTTTTTGCTTTTCCCATCATCTCCCGGCCAGATGCTCCGCTCCTCCCAAATCTGGCGAGCATCGTTCACAGGCATTGCCCAAAAGACCATAAAATCCAACCATCCTAAGGTCCAAAAACGACCGTGCTCCTGTCCAAATTTTTTTGGTACTAGATCCCTCTTTCCAAATGGGGACTCTGCACCAATTAAGAATAAGGGGTTGCCCTGACCGAGGTGGAGAATCCCAAGCCATAATTTCTTTTCAAAAAAGGCAGTACCAGCCCTGAACAAATATGTAGAACAGAAGGTGGGCCAGTCGTTGAGCCTATCAGTGTCAGGGACAGTACATGTCCTTTATGGCCCACTGGGTGAATGTGATTCCTGCCCAACCACATCAACCACTTGGACAGAAGACGCCACTTTCTCCTCCACGTTGTCAAACTGCTGCTCCTGCGCCAATGCACTTCATCCATTCCTACAAAGCCAGGCACACCCTCCTCAAGCTGCAGCAGCAGAACGGCCTTCCCTAACAAACGCCTAATGTGATGTTTTCACCCGTTGGAATTCCAGCCTCCACATGTTAGACCGACTGTATGAACAGAGAAAGGCCATTAACTTTTTTTTGATGATCCAAACGGACAGCAGAACTCCCCTGTGTAACTTTGATGTTAGCCAGTGGCAGCTCATGCGTGACACCTGCCGTTTGCTGAGGACGTTTGACGAAGCGACGTTATTTGTCAGTCGCCAGGACTACAGGATGAATAACGTCATTCCACTGCTTCAGGTCCTGGAACAGATGCTGAAAAATCTGTCTGGACAGGGGACTGGAGACGTGGCGACTAGGGATGAGCGATTATAATCAACAAAGTTGAAATCGGCACGATTTTTAGGTTGATCGGAAATTTCCAATCACTCAATATTTTAGGAGATAATCTGCAGATAATCTATTACTATCGCGCCATTTTCAACGCTTCCTGTCATTTTGGCAGCCAGCAAATCAGCTTAGAGCATAGAGCAGGGTGATCTGGGTGTTCGACGTCATGACTGTTATGTGTATGGTTGTCATTGGCTGGAAAAATCACATGACCTCGTTTTGCATAGAACAGCGTTTCCTGTTCATCATCAGTGTTTCAGTGTCTATCACTAGAGCAAGACGTGTGCTATGTGTCTCTCACACCGATGTTTTTGGATATGTTCTGGACCCAATCGACTTCTGGGTATCCAAAATGGATGAATGGCCCGAGGTGGTGTCCGCCCAGCAGCCAGCGTCATATCTGAGCGGACCTTCAGCACAGCTGGAGGAGTCATTACAGACAAACGCATCCGGCTTTCCACTGATAATGTGGATCGTTTGACTTTCATCAAGATGAATCAGGCGTGGATCTCTGATGATGTTGTGGCCCCAATTACCGAGGTCACCGATTAGTTGCCAGTCTACTTCACATTCCTCTTCAAACAGAAATGGTCCTCTTGAATTTTTTTTTTTAAATGATCATTTCTTACTGCACGTTTTATTCTCAGTTCCTAAAAGGTCATTTTGCTGGTTTTGCGGTGAGGAGACTGTAAAAGACAGCAAGGTTTCATGAAAAAACGTATTCCATTAACTCACTTCTTCATTAAAATTTTTTCCATTGTCAATTGTTTTCGGGGCATGGTGCTGTGAGATACAGCTATAATTAAGGTCCTTTGGAACAGAAATGGGGCTTCTAAGTGGCATTTCTCCCTCACAATTTTTAACAGTGGCTGAGAAGTCATTTTTATAATTTTTTGGGTCATACTGCTGTGAAATGCAGCTATGCTACAAGTCCTATTATAAAAAAATTTGGTTTCTAACTGACATTTGTTCTTCAAAATTGTCAAGAGTGGCCAAAGGGTCATGTTTTGAATTTTTGGGGGTATGTTGCTGTGAAATGCAGCTATACTGCAGGTCCTATTCTAAAAAATGTGGTTTCTAACAGACATTTGTTCTTCACAATTGTCAACAGTGGCTCAAGGGTGATGTTTTGAAATTTATGGGGCATGGTGCTATAAAAACAGGAATAGGTAGGACACTGTTAATGGACACATATTGCAAAATGACTTGTTTTTGCAAGATCTTTAACATAGCTAACAATCCCTGTAGTGAGACAGCCCGTTTAATACAAATAAAAAAAAAGAGAAAAAAAGACGTGGTGAGATTCCATCCTATTTTAAAAATGTGTTTTCTAGAATTAAACTACTAAAAAAATTGCATGTACAAAATAGCTGATACAAATATTCCTTTGAATTGTACAAGGGAGGTACAGGAAGACTTGAACAGATGTAGGTTATGCAGAGGACATTGTTTATGGAGCACATTCACCACCCCAAGGACAGAGACAATTTCCTCCAGCACGTTGAGTAAAATGAGAAAAAGAATGCCAAGAAAAAGGGTACCTGGGTGAAACAGGAGCGTCAACCACCAGCATTTCCAAATGAAGCTCAATTGGGCCGCACCCATACGGAGGGGCAAGCGCTCTCGTAGAGGCAGAAATTTCTCAAGCACTACCCAGGTCTTGACTGTGTACTGAGGAATGCTGGAGGTCTTAGCTCACACTTCCGCTTCTGCACTCTGCTTCAGCACGACTGTTTTTGTTGGTGCGTCATAAGGGCATTTTTTGCTGTGGTAATGGATGACGGACGCCATCCTGGGCTCTCACCTTACCCACTGTAACTCGGGCTCTGCTAGCTGAACCTGCGTATTAATAGATGATGGACGCCAGCCCTTGCTCTCACCACACCCACTGTAAGTCTGGCCCTGCCAGCTGAACCTGCGTGATCCACGTTTACAGCCTCACCCACCTTGATCAGTAATTTCCTTCAACCCACTTGACAGCAGAATGCAGAATTTTCAGACAGGCCTCGTTGACCTACTGGGGACATCTGTTTCGTTTGCTTCACATTGTAATGTCACGGTGGAACAATGTCACCAGTAGAATGGCAAGTACCTCTAGCCGCAGCAGTATTGGAAAACGAGTTGTTTTTAATATAGTTTATTTCTTAGTAAAAAGTATAAAGCACAAGCGCCAATATAAAAGAGAGCTGCTGAAAAAATGTCAAGGGATTACTGTGCCTGTTTCCCAAACTTTAATTACCAATTATATATAGAAACAAATGACACCAGCACTAACATATGTCTCACAACTAAATGTAGCAGCTTTCCAGAAAATAGAATAGCTCAACAATCACTATTGATTGAAGCAATGGTAAACACCTGATCAAAGTGGTTAGTCCACAATAAGCTCTTCTACCCTAATCAACTCCGTATCTCACAACTAAAGGTCATTATAAAATACAAATAAAAGCACCAAAAATTACAAGAACTCTTGCAACGTACCTAAAAGCTCTTTCCATAAACTGCATCCGATCGTATTATATCCACAGCGATCCACTTCACTGACAAAGTAAGGAATGGAAAGTTTGTGTTCAAATCAACCAAGCGCTCCGGGAGGCAGCACTCAGATATCCAACACGTAAAAACTAACTGGCAGACTAAGGTGACGTCACCTAGACTACAGAGGCATGTCCAATATAAAAGTACCAACGCGTTTTGGAAGAAATCGCGGCTTCCTTCATCAGGGCTGCATTGGAATTGCCAAGCTAGCATTATCTACCATGAAAGGAAACAGAAACAAAGGGATGGTAATTAATGCTAGCTTGGCAATTCCAATGCAGAAACTGGAGTAGGCCACAGAGTGGCACAATGACACAGTGTGGAGGTCACGGCAGCAGCAGCATGAGGTCAGACAGTGGAACCATGACATTCTGGAGGTGGCAAAAACAGGAGTAGGCCACAGAGTGGCACAATGACACAGTGTGGAGGTCACGGTAGCAGCAGTATGAGGTCAGGCAGTGGCACAATGACATTCTGGAGGTGGCAAAAAACAGGAATAGGCCACAGAGTGGCACAATGACAAAGAGTGGAGGTGGCGGCAGCAGGAGCAACAGCATGAGGTCAGAGAGTGGCACAATGACACAATGTGGAGGTGACGGCAGCACCAACAACAGCAGCAGCATGAGGTCATAGAGTGGCACAATGACACAGTGAGGATGTCTCGGCACCAGCAACAGCAGCAGCAGCATGAGGTCATAGAGTGGCACAATGACAGAGTGCGGAGGTGGGTGGCAATACCAGTCCCTGGTAAAGATGGATGGTGGCAGATGGAGAAACTGTCAGCAGATATGTGGCATCAGGTGGGTGGCGGCATCAGAATAGTGGTTGAGGCAGGTAGTTTGAACCCAGACTCATTTCTCACAGTTTGGGTGAGGCGTCATGGCTGATGTAGTCTGACGCCTAAGGCATTGGTGTGTGGAAATCCTGGCCGATCCATGCCTGATTCATCTTGACAAAGGTCAGTCGTTTCACATTTCCCGTGGACAAGCGGGTTCTCCTTGGGGTAACGATGGCCCCCGCCGCACTGAACACCCGCTCTGATGCCACACTACTGGCCGGGCAGGACAGCTTCTCCACTGCAAACTCTTCAAGTTGCGGCCACACATCTAGTTTGGCTGCCCAGTAGTCCAGCGGATCTTCTAACTGGGGTGGCAGAGTGCTGTCCAAATAGGCCACGACCTGTTAGTTCAGGGTCTGCTCCAGGTCCTGCTGCTGCTGCTGGCTACTGCCCTCCTCACTAGGCGGGTGAAGGAAGCTGCTCATCAGTGACTCCAGACTTAGGTTGCTCCTGATGGAGCTGGTACTGCTCCTACCGCCCCACCTTCCCCCAGAAGCCGCGGCAGTAGTACGTGAGTGCTGAAGAACCCCCCCCACATTGGCGCCGGAGCCGCAGTTTGACAACGTGGAGGCGAGCGCGGCGTCTCCTGTCCAAGTTGTTGGTGTGCCTGGGCAGGAAGCACATTCACCCAATGGGCCGTAAAGGACATATACTGGCCCTGACCGTAGTTACAGCTCCAGACGCCCACGCTGCTATGCACCTTGGAACAAACCAATAAGCTCAAGGACTGGCCCACCTTCTGTTCTACATATTTATGAAGTGCTGGTACTGCCTTTTTTGGAAAATAAATTACGGCTTGGAACTCTCCATCTCGTCTCGGCACAAGCCATTAGTTCTCTGAATGGTGCAAAGTCCACCATTTGGAAAGGGAGGGACTGCAGTACCAACAACTTGGATAGGAGCACAGTCAGCTGCTACACCTTAGGATATTTGGACGCATACTGTTTTCTCTTTGCAATCGCCTCGCTGAACGACTGCTGGCGCCATGCGTAGCGAGGAGCAGGAGCATCTGGACCGGGAGATGATGGCAAAGAGAAACAGCTCCCTTCTGCAGAGGTGGTGGAGCCTTGACTGGCTGCAATGGCATGCGTACCACTGGCCGCTGCTACTGCTGCGGTGGCAGGATGGACTACCACATCTGAGCCATGTTTCTCCCTGGCCACCGGATGGTGACGCTGTATGTGTTGACGCAGGGCCGTGGTGCCAACGTTAGCTCCCTGGCCACGCTTCACTTTCTGCCCACAGATTCTACATATACCCATATTCGGCTCCTCCGGTGTCTTAGTAAAGAACTGCCACACCGCCGAGTAGCTGATTTTACCGCCAACGCTCCGCACTGAGTGACTACTACCGCCGCTGCCTCGCTGAGCCCCTGTGCCGCTACTTTCTTGGACCTGCGAAGCGGGTTATCTACCTCGTGGCCGCTTGGCTCCTGACCTCACACTGCTGCTACCCTGCTGACTCACGGCCACACAACCGACTTGCTGGCTGTACCGCTGCCTGACGTGCAAGCTGACGCCCTCTTATCCTGACGATGATGAAGCCCTTGCTTCACCCGGCTCCCAAGTGCGGTCGGCTATATCACCCTCTATTTGTGTTTCATCGTCACTGCTGTCCTCATCACCAGTCTTGGTATGAAGAGGCTGACCCCTCACAACATGACCTCCCATGCCACTCTCCACATCTATACTTTGCCGCCTACTGCAAGAAGCAGTTGATATTGGCCCCATTTCTTCGCTACCAAGTAGCTGCTGACTGCCCTCCTCAAATTGTTCATCCTCGCTATATAGTGGCGCTGAGCCCAGACCATATAGTAGATCTCTGGCTGAGGGAACCGGATGGGACAGAGGCGGGTTGAGGACAGGTGAGGGCCGCTGACCCGCTCCCGGGCCATGCCAACTAAGGGTTGTGTCTGACTTTCCCACCGACTCTTGGCTGGGGTTGTCAGATGTCATCTGGGAGGAAGTGGATGACCTAGTCAACCAATCAAGAACCATTGGGTTGCTGAACAACACACGGCCGCTAGATGACACCGGCAGTTCTGGCCTCACCAAGTGACCCCTGCTGCGACGTCCCCTTGCTGTGCTGCGACCTGGGCCTGCTCCAGGAATGTTTGTGCCACTGCCACTCGCAGGTGAAGAGCCTGCCAACTCTCTGTCTGACATACTGTTTGTTTTAAAATGTACAGACACTGTTTGATGAAGATATCTGCATATGATAAATACACACCCTGTATTTGACTCCAAATGAACCCAGTAACAAGCTTGGGAAACCCTTGGATATAAATTGTGCTCCACAAATGGCCAGGAAAAATTTACTTGTATCTGTTGTTTAAAAACTCTGTGTATTTTGCTGAATGTAAAAGCACAAACAGGCTTAATTAACCTTCGGTTATGAATGATGCTACAGGCAAAATTGCTTCTTTGGCGGTGAAAAGGAAGGTTTCTTTTGGTGACCACAACAGCAGAACAATGCTTAATTAACCCCTGGATCTAAATTGCGCCAAAGAAATGAGCAACCAAAAATTACCAGCTTTGTAGCATGTTACAATGGCGTGTATTTTAAGGTACACAACAAGAGAAAAACTTGAAATTAACCTTCGGTTATGAATTAGGCTGCAGGAAAAATGGATTTTTTGGCGATGAAAAAGACGGTTTCTTTTAGTGACCACAACAGCAGAACAACGCTTAATTAACCCCTGGATGTAAATTGCGCAAAAGAATTGAGCAACCAAAAACTACCAGCTTTGTAGCGTGTTACAATGGCGTGTATTTTACGGTACACAACAAGAGAAAAACTTGTAATTAACCTTCGGTTATGAATTGAAAAATTTCTTTTTTGGCGGTGAAAAAGAACGTTTCTTTTAGTGACCACAACAGCAGAACAACGCTTAATTAACCCTTGGATGTAAATTGGGCAAAAGATTTGAGCAACCAAAAACTACCAGCTTTGTAGCGTGTTACAATGGCCTGTATTTTACGGTACACAACAAGAGAAAAACTTGTAATTAACCTTCGATTATGAATTAGGCTACAGGAAAAATGTCTTTTTTGGCAGTGAAAAAGACGGTTTATTTTAGTGACCACAACAGCAGAACAATGCTTAATTAACCCCTGGATGTAAATTGCGCAAAAGAATTGAGCAACCAAAAATTAAGTGGTATTTGTATTGTAAAAACACTTTTTTTTTAAATGAATACAACAGAAACAGGCTTAGTTAACCCTTGAATATTCAATGTGCTGTGAGCAGATAGCATTAAAATGTACACTCACCGGCCACTTTATTAGGTACACCATGCTAGTAACGGGTTGGACTCCCTTTTGCCTTCAGAACTGCCTCAATTCTTCGTGGCATAGATTCAACAAGGTGTTGCAACGATGCTCAATTGGTACCAAGGGCCCAAAGAGTGCCAAGAAAATATTCCCCACACCATGACACCACCACCACCAGCCTGAACCGTTGATACAAGGCAGGATGGATCCATGCTTTCATGTTGTTGACGCCAAATTCTGACCCTACCATCCGAATGTCGCAGCAGAAATTCGAGACTCATCAGACCAGGCAACGTTTTTCCAATCTTCTACTGTCCAATTTCCATGAGCTTGGCAAATTGGAGCCTCAGTTTCCTGTTCTTAGCTGAAGGAGTGACACCCGGTGTGGTCTTCTGCTGCTGTAGCCCATCTGCCTCAAAGTTCGCCGTACTGTGCGTTCAGAGATGCTCTTCTGCCACCTTGGTTGTAACGGGTGGCTATTTGAGTCACTGTTGCCTTTCTATCAGCTCGAACCAGTCTGCCCATTCTCCTTTGACCTCTGGCATCAAACAAGGCATTTCCGCCCACAGGACTGCCGCCACATGGATGTTTTTTCTTTTTCGGACCATTCTCTGTAAACCCTAGAGATGGTTGTGCGTGAAAATCCCAGGAGATCAGCAGTTTCTGAAATACTCAGACCAGCCCTTCTGGCACCAACAACCATGCCACGTTCAAAGGCACTCAAATCAACCTTTCTGCCCATACTGATGCTCGGTTTGAACTGCAGGAGATTGTCTTGACCATGTCTACATGCCTAAATGCACTGAGTTGCCGCCATGTGATTGGCTGATTAGAAATTAAGTGTTAACGAGCAGTTGGACAGGTGTACCTAATAAAGTGGCCGGTGAGTGTATATGCAGCTGCATTGGACGCACACTGGACTTCAGTTACAATACCCCACAAAATCAGAATTAGAACGTTAAGAGAAGCAGTCTCTGAGACAAGCTGAGACACCCCCCAAAAATCGCTGTATAAAAATGAGTTCCTTAGTAAGAGAAATCATAAGCAGCCGTGGCAGCACCTTCCCTAATCAGTACAGTGAGAGCGGTATGAGCTCCCAGCGTCGCGCCCGGACTTATATAGTGCGGTGACGTCACATAATCCCTCCTGTCTCTAATTGTCTTAATCTCTGAACATGTCATGAAGTCTATGCCCTTCTTCCTACCAGAGTTCTTTGCCCCATGTTACGCCATGTGATCTCAGCCATTTTATCAATCAAAAGCACTCTTCGTTCACGCAAAGTACCCCAAACTTCGACTTCGTTCAGAACTGAAGTTTTCCTGAAATTCTAAACGAATTCCACTTCGTTAGAAACAATTCACCCATCTCTAGTCATCGGCGATAATCTGTTATCAACTATCGGATATCGTCATGATAATTGCCGGTATCGAGTATCGAATCGATAACTATAGTTGACACAATCGCTCATCACTAGTGGAGACTACATCTCGCAGCCACATAACTCCAGTGGGGGCTGAAGTGGAGGAGGAGGAGGAAGAGGAGGACATTGGAGCACAAGCATTCTCTGGTGAAATGAGTGGCTTTTGTACACAGGTGACAGGAGTGGAGGAGCAGGAGCAGCTGGAGGAGGTAGATGGAGATAAGGAAGACGAAGCAGATGACCCCCAAGCACTGTGGCAGTATACAGTGGAGATGGAGGCAGGGAGTCCCTCAGAGTCACTGGTGCACATGGCCCGTAGCATGCTGATTTGCCTGGCTAGTGACTGCTGAATAGTCACCATGCGGCAGAGGGATGACTTCTGGCTCTCCACCCTCTTGGACCCTCGCTACCGGTCTAAAATGGGAGCCTTTTTCCAACTGCTGAGAGGGAGGACAAACTCAAATACTATAGAGAAATCCTCCGTAGTCAGTTGACCGCGGCCTATGTGCAGCATGGTCCATCCTCTGACAGGTCTGACCGGGGGTTCCTCAGCGCTCACGTACCACTGTTATGGCTGCTGGGGGAGGGTGGGGGGGTAGGAGCAGGACCAATGAGAAGAGCTTACAGAATTTGAATTACTGTATTTCCCGGCAATTCTCTATATCCCAATTCCTGATGTAGCGCTGGTCTCGGTGACGAACGCGTTGTTAGGGATTTGATTGATTTATGTTTTTAGAAAATGTAAGCTTTTTTTCAGATAATATTTTACACCTAATAAAAACTATTTTTTTAATCATACTCCATGCCGCATGGCGCTGAGAGCCGAGATTTCATTGCCCCGATCTGGCCATAGACTACAATGGGAGAAAGTAGCTCGCGCTCTGATTGGCCGAGATAGCCAAGCCCCCGCTAGCTCAACCAATCAGCTCTTTTCTGGCTTTTTTACTGTATTTTGAACTGTCCCGCCTTTTCATGTGATTGGTCCATACTTCTCCATAGGTTATAATGGTTCACTGTTGCTCCTATTCTGATTGGCTGGTTTATGCCGACCAATGAGAAGCGCTTACAGAATTTGAATTACTGTATTTCCAGGCAATTTACAATATCCCAATTCCTGATGTAGCGCTGGTCTCGGCGACAAACGCGTTGTTATGGATTTTATTTCTGTATGTTTATAGAAGGTTTTAGCTCTTTTACAGAGGTTTTACACTTAATAAAAATGATTTATTTACTAATACTCCATGCCTCACGCCGCTGAGATTTCAGGGCCCCGATCTGTCCATAGACTACAATGGACTACAATTGGCCGGGACAGCTAAGCCCCCGCTAGCTTAATCAATCAGCTCTTTTCTGCCTTTTTACTGTATTTTGAACTGTCCCGCCTTTGAATTTGATTGGTCAATACTTCTCCACAGGTTATAATGGGTCCCTGTCACTACTATTCTTATTGGCCAGGATTGCCAAGCCCCCCGCTTGCTCAACCAATCAGCTCTTTTCTGCATTTTTACTGTATTTTGAACTGTCCCACCTTTAGATTTGATTGGTCAATACTTCTCCATAGGTTTTAATGTCACTGTCGCTCCTATTCTGATTGGCTGGTTTCTGCCGACCAATGAGAAGCGCTTACAGAATTTGAATTACTGTATTTCCCAGCAATTTCCAAGATCCTAATTCCTGATCTTGCGCCATTCTAGATTTTTGGAAAGTGATTTTTTTTTTATGTTTTTTTTTTCTTTTTAAAGGTTTGAGCTCTTTTTCTGATTATGTTTTACACCTAATAAAAAGGTTTTTTGGGAATCATACCTCATGCCTCACGGAGCTGAGAGCCGAGATGGATTTCTGTTGCGAACTTCTATATGTTTCCTCTCATGTTACGTTCTAGCTTCCCTTCGACTCCTACGGCTCATTTAGATCAACTTCAACTAGGTCTGCCTGTCGGAGCTGGCGAGCGCTGCAATGCGCCGCACTTTGCCGAGCTGCGATCATTCATGCCTCGGAGTTTTTGAATGAGCCACGTCCCGCCCTAGAACGCCCACACCACGCCCATTACACGCTCTTTCATGTTAGGAGCATCCGAAAGTGGCGAAGGTTGTGCCTAACATCGCATCCCTGCGTCAGACAGGGGATTCGGATCGGTGAGCCGCAGTTTTCGCCAGAAAACAGACGCAAATCCCGATCATACATGTCGCCCAATGTGTGAGGGCCCTGCTTGCAAGAGCTTACAATCTATTAGAGTGTATGGGTGAGACGAAGGGTGAGAAGTGCTCAGTTTACACAATGGTCCAGACATGTTACATAAATAAGGGGTGATTTACATGAGAAGTGGATGAACCTGTCACCCAGACCAAACATCTATATACAGATAAGGGCCTTATCACAGATGGGTCGTGGGCACGATCATTCCACTGCTTGTCCCCGCATGTTGGTGGGACGTTCACCCGCTCACACCGCCACTCCCTGATGCAGCCTCTGTCCCGCGGCACGCACGGCCCCGCTCCCTAGGGCGCGTGCACCGGCAGTGTTAAATTTAAAGGGCCACCGCACCGGTAATTGGCTATTGATGGCCGCTGCCCCTATTTAAGCCTGCCTCTTCCTGTTTTCCCTGCCGGATCTTGTCTGATTACCGTGTATGAACCTTGCCGCCTGCCCTCAACTTCCTGCTTGTACCCGACTACAAGCCTGCCTTCCGATTTTGTACCACGCTACACCTCGGCTGCCTCCGCAAGTCACGTCAGGAGTAGAGGTAAGAGTAATGCCCAGCAAGTCCTCCGCTTTATGGCGGGCTCTGGTGAAAACCGGGACCTACTTAGATTCCGCTCCCCGGCGTGGCTATTGCCATCACTTGTGGTGGTCCAGAGAATCCACTACCTCCAACTGTGACAGTAGGATCCAGCCATGGATCCTGCCAAGGTGCCTTGCCTAGCGTCACTGACCTAACCACCATTGTGGCTCAGCAATCCTAGCAGATCGCCCAGCAGGCCCAGCAACTCAGCCACCTCTCCGCCATGATGCAGCAGTGCCTGGCAACCCAGCAGCAACAACCCGCTCGTGTGGCTTCCGCTGTCCAAGGCTCCGTTTGTCTATGCCGTCTAAGTTTGATAGGGACTCCAAGGCTTGCAGAGGCTTCATCACCCAAGTTTCCCTGCACATCGAGTTAATGGGGAACCAATTCCCTATGGAAAGGTTGAAGGTCGCATTTGTGGTCAGCCTTCTTTCCGGGAAAGCCCTGGCCTGGGCTACCCCTCTGTGGGACAGAGACGACCCGGTCACGACTACCCTCGCCGCCTTCCTCACCGAGTTCCGCAGCGTGTTTGAGGAACCTACCCGAGCCTCTTCTGTGGAAACCGTCTTACTTAATCTGCGTCAAGGTGACTCCTCGGTGGGCGATTTCGCGTTACAGTTCCGCACCCTGGCTTTGGATCTGTCATGGAATGATGCGGCTTTAGCTGCCACCCTCAAGAAGGGCCTCTCCATCCAGGTTAAGGATGCCCTGTGAGCCCATGATCTTCCGTCTTCTTTGAGCGACCTCATCTCCCTGGCTACTCGGATTGACATCCGTTTCTCAGAACGTCAGGAGGAACTCAGCCACGAACAAGGACCAACTAGATCTCGTCGGCTCCCTTGTCTTGCTCAGATATTTCAAAGGCCACCACAGTCGCCTTCCCCGCCCACGGAGGAGGAGCCTTTGCAAGTGGATAGAGCCCACCTATCCCCTCAGGAGGGAACCCAGAGACGTGAGGAGAACCTGTGTCTTTATTGTGCCAGCCCGGAACATTTCCTCCGGTTCTGCCCACTGTCCTCAACTGCCGGGAAACGCGCGCACCTAGGGTACGTGGGAGAGGCGTCCCTAGGTGAGAGCAAGGCCTCTCCTCATTTGAACATACCCGTCATGGTCGGCACTGGGCCTGGTACCCACTTTCAAGCCTCAGCCTTCTTGGACTCTGGGTCGGCTGGAAATTTCTTGGACGCTGCCCTGGTGTCTCAGCATAATCTCCCGTGGTCCGCCTGGAGAAACCTCTGGTCATCTCCTCTGTTAGTGGGGAGATCCTCAGCGATCCAGTCCGCTAACGTACTGAGCCCCTGTTCCTTCAAGTGGGGGCATTACATAAGGAGAGACTTATGTTTTACGTGTTACCCCGGTCTTCCTCATCTATCCTTCTGTGTCTTCCGTGGCTGCAGCGCCATGCTCCGCTGCTCAACTGGCAGACAGGCAAAGTCTTGCATTGGGGGCCAGAATGTCGGTCTCGCTGTTTGGTGGCACCTCGCCCGGTGCTTACCGCTTCTCCAGTACCGTCTAAGACTCTTGCGGGTCTTCCCGCTCCATATCAAGAGTATGCTGACGTCTTCTCTGAGAAGCTAGCGGAGACCTTGCCTCCACATCGCCCCTATGACTGCCCTATTGACCTTCTGCCTGAAACATCTCCTCCACGGGGCAGGGTATTCCCTCTGTCTGTGCCTGAGACCTTGGCTATGTCCGCCTACATCAAGGAGAATCTCCAGAAGGGGTTTATTTGTAAGTCCTCCTCTCCAGCTGGTGCTGGGTTCTTTTTCATAATGAAGAAGGATGGTTCCCTAAGTCCATGTATCGATTATTGCGGTCTCAACAAGATCACCATAAAGAATCGATACCCCTTGCCTTTGATTACCGAGCTTTTTGACCGGCTCCGCAGAGCCAAGATTTTCTCCAAACTGGACCTACGAGGAGCCTACAACCTTATTCGGATTTGTGAAGGAGACGAATGGAAGACGGCCTTCAATACTTGAGATGGGTACTTTGAGTACCTGGTCATGCCCTTCGGACTCTGTAATGCCCCTGCAGTCTTCCAGGAGTTTGTCAACGGCATCTTCAGAGACCTCCTGTACACCTGTGTGGTCGTCTATCTGGATGACATCCTGATCTTTTCACCTGATCCAGAATCTCACCAGGCCCATGTGCGACAAGTTCTCAGGCATTTACAAATTAACCGTCTGTATGCCAAGCTCGAAAAAGGCCTCTTTCACAAAACAAGTCTCCTCTTTCTCGGCTACATTATTTCTGACCAGGGTCTGCAGATGGATCCCACTAAACTGTCTGCCGTCTTGCAGTGGCCACGACCCATGGGCCTCTGTGCCATACAGAGATTTCTGGGCTTCGCCAATTACTATAGGCAGTTCATACAGCATTTTTCCTCGCTGGTGTCACCTACAGTGGCATTAACCAAGAAGAATAGTAATCCCAAGCTGTGGCCACCAGCGGCAGAAGTTGCCTTTTCTAAATTGAAGTCTGCCTTTGCTTCTGCACCTGTACTCTCCCGGCCAGACACAGAGAAACCATTTTTTCTAGTGGTCGACGCCTCCATGGCGGGGGCCGGAGCTGTGCTCACCCAAAAAGGGCCCTAAGGCAAGACCCTCACGTGCGGGTTTTTCTCTAAAACCTTTTCTGCCGTGGAAAGAAACTACTCCATTGGCGACCAGGAGTTACTGGCCCTCAAGCTGGCCCTGGAGGAATGGCGTTATCTCTTGGAGGGAGCTCGTCACTCGGTCAATATCTACACTGACCACAAGAACCTCCTATATCTCCAGACTACCCAACGAATTAATCCGCGCCAAGCTCGCTGGTCTCTCTTCTTTTCCCGCTTTGATTTTCGAATGCATTTCCACCCGGCGGAGAGGAATGTCAAGGCCGATGCCCTCTCCCATGCCTCTGACGTGATTGGGGACGAACCTGCTCCGCGGCACATCATTCCTCCAGAACGGCTGATCTCTGCTGCGCCTGTTGACCTCCAACGAATTCCTCCCGACAAGACTTACGTACGCCCGGCTCTACGGAAAAGGATACTTCTTGGGGTCATTGCTCTCGTGTGGCTGGGCACCCGGGCTGCAGAAATCGTGCTTGCTTATCTCCCGTTTTTATTGCTGACTTGGCCTGGCACAAGATGTTCGGGACTTAAAAATCTACGCAGTGAGTAGAAACAATAAATCTAAACATAAATAGATGTATACATGAAAAGATGGTAATCTACTCCCGAGCTGCGTCTCATCATAGCATCGTAAGTGTATATATTATATGATTTAGTTGCTAACAACCTCTTCATGCACAGAAACAATATACACACATCCCAATCTGCCAAATAGAAACCGTGGCCTCACGTGATCAATACTTATCATCATTGCAAAACACAGGGAAAATGAGGGACAAGGTGGGGGCAAAGGAGGGGCAGGAGGGAGATGGGGGGGAGGGGAGAAAAAAAAACAAAAAGACCAATGTGAACTCTGATGCTCCTATAGTCGTATATTGAACCGTGCTATGTACCACTGACCTCCTGAGGCTGATGCCACCAATGTCTTTACTGTAAAGGAGATTCTGGATATGAAAACGGTCAGAGGGAAGCGTCTTTTCCTCATTGACTGGAAGGGGTTTGGGCCCAAAGAGAGGTCCTGGGAACCAGAAGACAATATTCTGGACCATAATATTATCCCGAGATTCCTTCAGGCCAGAAAGAGGGAGAGGCCAAAGGGGGGGTACTGTCACGGATGCCCCTGTAACCCTCATCCCGCATGTTGCCCTGTCCTCTGTCCCCCTGTAAACTTACCCGGCCAGGCTCCTGCTGCAGCCTCTGTCCCGCAGTGTTAAATTTAAAGGGCCAGTGCACCGGTAATTGGCTATTGCCGGTCGCTGCCCCTATTTAAACCTGCCTCTTCCTGGTTTCCCTGTTGGATCTTTAGTGCCATTAGCCTATTGAGAAAGCGTTCCTGAAGTCTTGTTTGATTATCGTGTACCGTACCGTTTGCCTCCGTCTCTCGACCACGAACCTTGCCGTTTGCCCTGCCCTTCCTGCCTATCCCCGACTACAAGCCTGCCTTCCGATTTTGTACCACGCTACACCTCGGCTGCCTCCGCAAGCAAGTCACGTCAGGGGTAGCGACCTGGTAGACCCCCGCCGCAGCAAGTCCATCCCGCTTTGTGGCGAGCTCTGGTGAAAACCGGGACCTACTTAGATTCCGCTCCCCGGCGTGGCTATTGCCATCGCTTGTGGTGGTTCAGAGGATCCACTACCTCCAACCGTGACATGCCTGTGAGTGCCCAAGTGCAGGGTGTGACAGAAGTGTGTCTGAAAGAAAGCAGGGGGTTAGCAATTAGGGATCATGATAGGCCTGCCTAAGAAGATGTATTCTCAGGGCACTTTTAAGGCTTTGGGGGTTGTGAGTGTGCCTGATCATATGATGTAGCTTGTTCCAGAGAAATGGCGCCGCATGTGAAAAGTCTTAGAGATGGGCATGGGAGGTTCGGATGAATGAGGCATGTCATCTAAGATCAGCAGCAGAGCGTAGAGACCGGGTAGGGTGGTAGACAGAGATGAGGGAGAAGATGTAGAGGTTGCAGTGCTGTGGAGAGGCCAGGTAGGGTTTTATACAGAGATGAGGGAGGATATACAGGGGTGTGCAGCCTTATGGGTGAGAGTGAAGAGCTTCTGTTCTATTTTGTACTGAATGGGCAACTAGTGAAGTGGCCGACACAGGGTAAAGGCATCAGTATAGCGGCTGGAAAGAAAGACACGCCTGGCTGCTGTATTCAGGAAAGATTGGAGAGGGGAGAGTATGCAGAGAGGGAGACCGATAAGCAAGGAGTTACAGTAGTCAAGACGAGAAATAATAAAAGCAGTAATAAGAGATTGAGTAGTTTTCACAGTGAGAAAAGGATGGATTCTGGAGATGTCCTTGAGATCATGGTGACTGGAGCAGGCAAGGGATTAGAAATAGGGGGTGAAGGACAGATCAGAATCTAGTACAATCCCAAGACAGCGGGCCTGCTGCCTAAGAGTTTTGGTGGTGCCACACACGGAAACAGAAATAGCAGAGGAGGGTTGGTTAGTAGATGGTGGGATGACAAGAAGTTCAGTTTTAGTGAGGTTTAATTTAAGATATAGAGAGGACATGATGTCAGAGACAGTGGGCAGTCACTGTTGTTTTGTAGCAGGGCAGGAGTGATGTCTCGGGAAAGGGGGGCCAATTGAGTGGCAGCAGCGTGGAGATGGTACAGTAAGCCAAATCTGCTGATGTTTTTTCCAATGCAGGCTGTTTAGAGTGAAAAGAGGAGAGGACTTAGAACCAATCCCTGAGGAACCCCAACAGTGAGAGAAAAAGGAGGGGAGATAGAACCGGAAAATGAGACACTAAAGGAGCGGTCAAAGGGGTAGGAAGAAAACCAAGAGAGAGTGGTGTCCTGAATTCCAATGGCGCTGAGCAAGGTGAGGAGAAGATGGTGATCAACAGTGTCAAATGCTGCAGAGAGATCCAGAAGAAGCAACACTAAGTAGCTGCCCCGTGATTTAGCAGTGGGGAGGTTGTTTGAGACTTTAGATAGAGCAGTTTCTGTGGAATGTAAAGTGCGGAAACCGGATTGCAGAGGGTCAAGAAGGGAGTTAGCAGAGAGGTTAGCTGGTTAGGTGAGAGTAGACCAAGTGTTATAGGAGTTTAGATATGAAGGGCAGATTAGAGACGGGTCAGTAATTAGCAGCGCAGGACTGTGGTCAGAGAGAGCATAAAGAGAATTAGTGAGGTTAGAAATTGAGGAGAGATGACAGAAGACCAGATCAAGAGACTTCCCATCCTTGTGGGTTGGAGAGTCTATAAATTGTGAGAGGCCAAGGGAAGAGGTTAGTGAAAGAAACTGAGAGGCTTAGGTGGATAGGGGTCATCAATAAGGATGTTAAAATTACCCAGGATGAGGATGGGCATTTCGGTAGAGACAAAGTGAGGGAACCAGGCAGCAAAATGATCTAGAAACTGGCGGGTTGAGCCGGGGGGGTCTGTACACAACTATGACTCTGAGAGAAAATGGCTGAAAGAGTAGGAATGACATAGTACATGCAGTGTGGAGAAAGAAGCATGCCAACTCCTCCACCCTGCCTGTTCTCAGGTATGGGGGTGTGGGAGAGGAGTAGGCCGCCATAGGTGAGAGCAGCAAGGAAAGCGGTGTCAGATTGCTGGAGCCATGTTTCTGTGAGAGCTAGGAGATTGGGGGAGTTAGAAAGGAACAGATTGTGAACAGCAGTGAGTTTATTACAGACAGATTAGGGGTTCCACAAAGCACATTTAAAAGGAGCATGAAAAGATGTACAACGAATAGCAAGCAGGTTAGCAGGGTTTCTATGGGAGGCAGAAGAGGAGGTGTAAAGGAGAGTGGGCAGGGGTTAGAAGAGATGTCACCTGCTAGTTGGTTCAATGATGTATATGAGAGGTGTTTGTGTAGTACCATGAAAGTGGGTGGTTTGGTGTAGCTGAAGAAGGTAAGTAATGTGTAGAATGTGTGCATGGGTGAGGGGAGGAGAGAGGTGCTGATGTGGGCAGAATTCTCTGGGGGCATGACTGGTCGGTAGGATAGGAGGCAAATGGTTGCCAGATAAACTGCAACAGTGAGCATGGTGAAAAAAGGTGTAGTTTAAAAAGACTGGTTACTCACAAAAAGGTGATAATTTCCAGCCCCCATTCTGCCCACCTCAGTTGCAATTCTGTCATAATTCATCACTTCAAAAAGCGTTCAATTAAAAATTGGTGGGAATCCAGAGGGTCTTTGCAGACCACAAGGCTCCAAGATATAGTATTTACTGATTAACTCACTGCTTTCAGGTGACAGAAACAGCTGGGGTTACAAAGAGCTAGCAGAAAGGAAATGCTTCAAAAGGCAACTGGTATATATCCTTAGCTAAACACATAAACACATGCTAACTATTTTAAACAACGCTGGGGGCTCTATGCAGTTTACACATACCAGAAAACATATGATAGGACAATGAAATATAACAGTAGCTTTGATGAGATCCTGGCACTTGTAGTACAGCAGGAAGACACACCTATGAAGAAAGACAAAAGTGATCAGTTGGGAGCAGAGACAATGATGAGTGTTAGATTAAGTCCTGTCATAATTCATCACTTTAAAAAGCTGTCACTTAAAAAATGCTGGCAATTAAAAAATGCTGGCAGACCACCAGGCTCCAAATAGATAGTATGACTTCAAATGGCCCCAACTGAGGCTGGGGATCTTCAAACAGACTTGCTTAACTGATCAAAATACAGACAAAAGATGACTCAATAAGTGCCACTTGGAAACCCTAGTTAGTCAAACAATATATGAAAAGGGAAAAACCTTTAAATTTTAACTTTTAGTAACACTCATAAAAATGAAAATCAATAACAAAGATGAATAAAACTAATTCCAAATAAATCCCAAACATAGGTCTATAAAACTACAAATCACCCTACCAAATCCTACAGAGTAGCAGAAATATACTTTTCCTAACATAAAGATACAGGATTGTCGTCCCAATAATGGTGCCCCTGTTTGGAACCTTATCCTACAAAAGAGGGCTAAAGAACCCTAAAATGCTCTCCAGCAATCAACAATGCCCCAACATGTTTTGATCTCACCAGAATGTCATTAAATCGTCTCAGAGGACAAATTTATGGGGAAACACGGAGATACATCAATACATACACAAAAATAAAGAGTATATCAACCACGCCCAACTGTATACCAGGCAGGATATTTAAACTTCAAGAAACACCTAGAGGTTTGCAGTCACAGTTCCCACTTAGTCCCAGAAGGGTGTGGACAAGGCCAAGGCTTTGCCAGACAGTAGAATTATAACTGCTATCACACACATTTGTCACTCCCTACACTAGGGCACTCACAGGCACTTATCTGTATATAGATGTACAGTCTGGGTGGCAGGTTCATCCATTTTTCATGTAAACCACCCCCTATTTATGAAACATGGCCGGACCATTGTAAACTTGGCACTTCTTACCGTATGTTTCACCCATACACCCTAATAGATTGTAAGCTCTCACGAGCAGGGCCCTCACACCTGCCAACCAATGAGAATAGCTTAAACAATTTGAATTACTGTATTTCCCGGCGATTCTCTCTATTGCAATTCCATATGTAGCGCCGGTCTCGGCGACAAACGCGTTGTTCGGGTTTTTAACTGCTTTATTTGTAAAGAAGGGTTCGGCTCTATATCTGATAATGTTTTACACTTAATAAAAATTATTTTTTTATTAATACTTCATGCAGCACGGCGCTGAGCGCCGAGATTTCAGTGCGCCTATCTCTCCATAGACTATAATGGGAGAAGTAGCTCGCGCTCTGATTGGCTGTGATAGCCAAGCACCCGCTAGCTCAGCCAATCAGCTCTTTTCTGTCTTTTTACTGTATTTTGAATTATCCCCCCGTGGATTCTGATTGGTCTAAACTTCTCCATAGACTAGAATGGGTCTTTGTCGTTCCTATTCTGATTGGCTGAGCTAGCCAAGTCCCCGGTAGCTCAGCCAAGCAGCTCTTTTCTGCATTTTTACTGTAGTTTGAACTATCCCGCGATGGATTCTGATTGGTCTAAACTTCCCGATGGGTTTTAATGGTTCACTGTCGCTCCTATTCTGATTGGCTGGTTTATGCCGACCAATGAGAATAGGTTTCAGAATTTGAATTACTGTATTTCCCGGGAATTTACAATATCATAATTCTTGATATTGCGCCGTTCTAGAGTTTAGGAAAGTGTTTTTTTTTTTTTTTAGTATGTTTATTTTTTACGTTCAGCTCTTTTCTGACACTGTTTTCCGCCTTTATAAAGGCGATTTTTACGGAATCATACTCCTGCTGCACGGAGCGGAGCGCCGAGATTTCTGTTGCGATCTTCGATCCGCTTCCTCGCATGTTCCGATCCTGCTTCACTTCGCCTCTGCCGGAGCATTTAGACCAAAAAAAACCTGGTCTGCCTGTCGGAGCTGCCGAGCGCTGCACTGCGCCTCGCTTTGCCGACTCGCCATCGTACATGCCTCGGGGTTTTCGAGCGCGCCGCGTCCCGCCCCAGAACGCCTACCCCGCGCCCACACCGCGCCCACTGCCCGCCCTTTCATGCGGGGCGCAGCTGAAAGTGGCGAACGCTGCGCCTAACACTGAATCCCCGCGTCCGACAGCGGGATTCGGGCTGGGAGGCGCAGTGTACGCCAAAAAACGGGCGAAAAGCCCGTTCATACATGTCGCCCCTTGTGTCTCATCTGTAAGTACTTTTAATGTGTAATGACTGTATGTTTACCCTTGAATTTGTAAAGTGCTGCGGAATATGTTGGCGCTATATAAATAAAGATTATTATTATTATTATTATAACAAACACCACCTTGGCTCGCTTAGAGAGGAAATGATTGCCTATCATCTCCACATTAATGAAGCATTGACTTAAGAACCCTATGTAGAACTTGGGGTTCCCATCATAACACGGCAGCAGAGATAAATGTAAGGTAGGGCCTGCTGGGGTAAAATGGGCAGCAGAAGCTGACTCGCTAGGGGTCGTGGAGCTGGTGTGGCTGGAGGTAGGCGGGCTGTAAGATTCTGCATGGCGTCCACAAGTTGGTCGATGTAATGACTCTGGTGGGCCACTAGAGCCAAGATATCCTGGAGTTCAGGCAATGGCAGCTTGGCAGGATTCATGGCCACTCTGTACTGTAACGAATGTCGGTCAGTTGATCCTCTGGGTCACCCCACCCCGAGAATATGAAATGGGCCATGGCAGGAAGCAGAGTCTAAGGAGCCCCTTGGTCTTCCCAAGCTCCCGTTGCAAGGCCAGTCGGTTATGCTGCAGGAGACTCTCAGGTCGCTACCCCTGAGTGATGGCCAGGGTGCAGCATAGTGCAAAGGGGTCAGGCAGAGGTTTAGTTAGGTTCAGTCCAAGTAAGGGGTCAGGAACACTGAAATGCACTAAGAACTCTACCAAGAATCAGCAATGGACTTGCAAGGCGAGCAAGAAGAGGAAAACAAAATATAGGGTTAGCGCCCAATGATTTTTCAATCACCGATGCACTTACTCTTTAAATTTCACAGAGCTGGCATGCGTGTGTCCTAGGGAGCGGGTATGCATGTATAGGCACACAGCAGAGGATCACCCCATGGACCACAGGTCGGGTCAGGGGGAGCATGACTGCGCCTGCGGCCTGATGTGCAGCAACACATGTAGTAGTATTTCTAACCAGTTATGTCCTTGCCATGTATGGAGCTTCCCACTTTTTAGTTACTAGTGAAGTAATGTTTGGTTTGGACAAAGACGTCCCTATTACCTGGACTTCCATGAAGGATATTTCTTCAGTAGGAAGGAAAGCACAATGCATCAATCAGGTCAGGTGACCTAGCCAGTTGTCTAATAATTAAAGAATAATATGTACCTAGACAAGAGACAGCTGAATAGTCAATTGCACATTTTTGGGGGGCCCTATTGTAGGGTTTATGTATATCTATAAATAGTTGTGAATCCTATAATCCATGGCAGACTGGAAAAATATCAATCAATTTGAAAAGGTTGTTTGTAGCCTAAACATTGCACATATACCACTTGGAATAATACATTTTTGAAGATTTTGGACAAGCTGATGCTGCTACTTTTTGGTGTTAGGGAAACATATAAATTCTCTCAGACATTTCATTAGACCTAATACTAGATGAATTAATTACTGTATCTCCTGTAATCCGAGGAAGAAAGAAGCTCAAGGGTCTGTAGATTCTCCCCTTTCACCAACTTTTATACAGACACCTGCAAGCTATCCCAGGGCTTAATAATAAGCTTTAAAGAGATAAGGCCACCAACTACTTTAAATAAACCGAACAGAGGGTAAGAAATAAAAGCTGATCTCTGGGGATCCAACCACGGGAAACCCTCAACCAAACCCAAAAAGGTTTCCCATGTGTGCCAGTGTTCAACCCTAGGGATATTTTGTATATCTCCTATCGGTGGAAAGGTCATACGGGTTTTAAAGTAGTCGCCTGAGGTTTTATTTTTAAATGCCAAGGGCCCTGGACTGTAATAAAAAAAAAAGTACTCACACCAGAAGCTGCTCCAGTGTTTCCACATGGTGCCCCACTTATGCAACATGTCCATGGTTCACACAACATTGGCCTTAGAAGTCTTGAGCTGCACAGTACATGTAGACAGAGACTGATGAAGTCAGTGATTAGCTTGGAGTCACCTGAGCAGAGATGTGACCAGGGTGGCTATCACTACTTTCAGTGCCTTTACAGTTGAAACATCGGGCCCCACTGCCCATTACAAATTTCCCCATTTGCACCATATCATCAAAAATTTTTTTTCTTTTGACCAGGCCCTTGATAGAAGGACTGTAAATACTGCCCTGATGAACCCCCTGGATGTCAGTAATTGCTGTGGGACTAACACTGGAGCAGTAGCAGGCTTTTTAAAAAAATTGAAACTCCTTTAACTCTGCCAATGCTAAGTTAGAGATGGTTTTTGCTCCCTCTATGTCCAATCAGAAAAATTATAGCCTTTTTGCCAAGTAGATGAAAGATGCAGATTCTGGGATGGAGAAGAAATGTTAGGATGGGGAGTGATGGGGCAGATGTGGCTCCATTCTTAATCCACCTGTTCCTGGATCCTTGGATCATCATCTGCTCTCAGGATCTACTAGATTTCCACATTCATGATCTCTTGTTAATTCTCTTTTAGCTCATTCATATATAAAGAGAGTTAAATTTTACAACTCGGGAGGAGATTCCATTTACCTTGATGGGGAAAGGAAATTTCTCCTGCAAGATTTGATTGGTGAATTATAATGTATTTCCTAACTCTATTTTGGAAAAAGCGAACAGTCGGACATTTCCATGATGACCATGGTTATTGCAATTTCTCATAAATGACATTTTAATTGTTTGGGATCAGAGATTTCTCCAGGTTAAATTTCCCACGTAAAATATTTTCTGGGTCAAAAATAACTGCCCCAAAATTTTGAAATATCAAAGGTATTTAAGCTGTGTGGTGTAAAGTATGTGAACCCCCCTTAAAAAATTAAATTTGTGTTTAGTAATAATCTCTATTTATAAAGCACCAAAAATATTCTTTAAAACTTTGCAATTTAGAGGGGTGCGTGCAGCCCAAAAGGTTGTGGGGCTCTGATCACAAGAGCTTACAATCTATAAGGATGTATGGGGGGAATGAAGAGTGAGAATGCTTGTTTTACACCTTTGGTCCAGCCATGTTTCATCTTAATACACTGCAATCATGGCAAAGGGCCCATGCAATCTCCTTAGACAAACATTTATGGTGGGGAAATGTTAAAGCAACAGCAAGCTAAAATAGTTTAAGTTTGAGGAAGGATTTTTCTTGTTTATCATCACTGTTTGTAAAAAGAAAACTCATTCAGAAATTGATGGCAGCAACACATGCAACAGCCATGTCCACCTTTGGGTGTAGCTTCCCCTTTCTTCGTACAACAGTGGAAAAGTCGGGGAAGTGTGGAGCCCAAATTGCTAAAGATTTGGGAGAAAAAGGTTGTCCATTCTTTTCTCCACTTTCCCTGGGGCTTTTTCCCTGGTTTTTTCAATTTATAATGTGCAAATGTTTGCTATCGGTGAAAGGTCTGGACTGGGGAATTATGGTTCTTACGATTTTCAAATCAATTTCTTCTTGTTTTCTTTAATCTTACACAAAGTCCTTCTTTTTTGGAATCTGGGTTGTATATCAAAATGGATTTTCTCCTAGAAAATCTTGTATAACACTTTGTATTCCAGATACCACACTCTGCCTGCAGTGAGCGTTGTCTCCCCGGATACAGAAAAGTCCCACTGGAAGGAAAACAGAAATGTTGCTACTACTGCACTCCATGTGCCGAAGGCGAGATCTCCTACCAGACTGGTACGTGAAGGACACTCACTGGTGTTTTTCCTAAGGGCTGAGGGATTCTGAAACATTCTATCCACTTATAGAGTGTGAACAATATCAATGGTCCAATGCGTGGATATTTTTTACATGGACCCCAAACCATTGCAGGAGGCTTAGGAGTGGCTGGTGAAGTGTGTGGCTCACTTTTAAATTGTCTAAATCTTTGGGATAAGTTCACAAATTGTGGTTAAAATGTTATATGTCAAATGTGTTAACGCCTGGTCGGTAATATCACTGTAAATGTGTAAGAAAGTCATCAATACAAAGTAGCAATTGTTTTATGTGATTGTTTTTGTGTCAGTAACTTTTTAGTTACATATAAAAGAAGTGGTAGGGAATGAATGATGTGTCAGTAGTCGGGTCTGTTACCTTGCTTCTCTACTTCTCTCTTATCTGCTGGTCAGCAACCCCTTTTCTACAGTACAACTATCTTGTCTGCATTTCAGTAAACACAAAGTCATTATTAGAGGAGGCCAAAATGAGCAACTGCACACAATTCCCATCCCGAGGGGGATCCCTAGGATAAGGGAACAGAACTTTTGGCCTTTGGCTCCAGATTTTTAGGGGATCACTGTGAAATGGAAAGTAGCCTCAAAGGGGCTATTCTGTCCTTGTGGGGGTCCAAATTAGCTTAAAAATAACAAGGGAAAAGCCCCGGGAGAAAACAAATCACAACATGCCCTGTTGCTGTGAAGGTGCTTTCTGCTTTATTCACAAAATGTCAGCTTTTTATACTTTTGCAAATTAGTAGATAAGAAGCATCACATGGACCTGGCTGTGATGATCTATTGGCACGTTCTTATCTCCAGACCACTCCTCACAGCTCAGGAATGTTTGGACACAGGGTGTAACTTCTGAAAAGGTGCCATCTTGGATTACACGACGATCTCTACAAACTACTACAGGCGGCCATTTTGTTAACACATTAATGACAAAAGATATACCTACAGCTTTTACATGCTGTATTTAATTCTTAAAAATGAGAAAGTGTGTCCAAACTTTTGGTCTGGTTATATGTGTGTGTGTACTGTATATGTGAGGTATATACTGACTAATAAAATTAAAATGGGGGACACAAAGGATCACACATATATAACCTTTGTTTCCCACCCAAATACAGTCCCCCCTTGAGGCTTGGATCATTTTAACCTTTCCCTATCCTTTTTCCTATCCTTTCCCCTAGTCTGTCCCTTGGAAAATACCTCGCCCCGACGAAGGATGGTCCCGCAGACCAACCCTGGTACGCCCTAGATCACCCTACACTACTATGGTCTAATTCTTTGAGACTTGCGGTTGCAGAGGGGAGTAGATGACTTTCCAGAGCACTTCTGATGTCAATGGTCTCTCATGGAAGAGTGTCTTAATGTTCACATCATCATAGGTGTCAGGCTTTGGACAGCTGAAGGGTGTGGTAGTGTCGCTGTCATCATAGAGGCCCAGGCCGTGGACAGTGTTTTATCATGATGGGAGCAGACTGGTCCACAGCTTCCACAAATAGTGTCCTCAAACAAGGGAGATCACACCAGACAATTAGAGCCAGTATTAGCAACACACACAATATAGCATTACCTATCTGGGCAAGCATTCCCCTGCCAACCCTAAACCCAGGAAGTAAACCACTGGTCTCAGGGGTGATCTATGTCTGAGTTACGCTTTAATTATTCTGAGAGATCATCTAGCTTTCTAATGGCCACAGTGACCTTCCCATTGGGGTCCTGTATTATCTGGGATAAAGTACAGCAGGTTTCCCGACATTTTGCACACTCCCCCTTTTCACCCAAAACACCATGTCTAGGGCCATCCAGTTCTGCCAGGCTACAGCAGAGGTCGGACCCTCCTGATCTGCCAGGCCTCGCAGGGCATCTCTGGTGTAATTCACAAATCTCTGCTGGTTGTAATATATGTAATTTATCCAATCTATATTCTTGTTGATAGTGATTATCGGTAGCAGAGATTAAAAACCAGCAGCCACTTGGTCCTTGCTTTAAATCATCAGGGACCCCCCTTGGGACTCCTATAGCATCGATTTACAAGGGGGTCAAAGTCCCCTTTGGGGAGTTTTTTCTTCTCCTCCTGGCTCTGATTGTGTCACTATCTTCTGACCCCTCACTCAATTTTGGGAAATGGGATGAGGAACTTAGTCAAGGCACATTGTCCGGTCCGGGTTGCGCTCTACCCTGTCCTAAGCTTAAGATCTCCACATATTCAATATATGTCCCTAGGGATTGGACCTGATTCTGTAAAACGCTGCCACTGATATAACTTTTATGTGGAGCAATAACCTTTTTTAGGGAATTTAACAGGATTTTGCCATTTCCACATTTACTGGTATAGCAGGTTTTAATTGCAACTTTTGGCTTTGGGTTTACTTTTTGGATGATTGGGTATCTGCAACCAGTCTCACAGGCAGCATGATCTGTGGTGGTATTAGTGTTATAAACTAAGAAAACATTTTTGTGCTTCCCCCGGGAATTATCTAGGGGGACAGTGCCTATATGGGGCCTGGCAGCTGAACAGACATAGCAGTTTGTTTGTTGTGTGGGCAGTGCATATTTTACCCAAACTAGCCACAAGTTTTTATTGAAAACCCCAGTCTCTATCCTTATGGGTATCATCAAGGGTAGGATTAGCCATGGCTGTCATGCCCTGAAAAGTCTGCACATGGGGCATAAGCGGGTTTACCGGTGTGGGTGCTGGGACTCCCAACCATTTCTCTGGGTCTGTATATACTGCCATCAGTCTCCTGAGGGTTTTCAATAGTTAGTGTTAGGGGCATGCTTTCACCTGGTACCCCCTGTTCTTGACAGGTTCCAGTCTTTGTCAACCTCATCCTAGTAAGTAGGGGTTTCCCCTCTTTGTCTTTCCTCTTTAAGGCAGTCTGTGGTCTGTACCCCTAGTGTTCCCTGTGTTCCAACCCACAGCACCCAGTAAAAGCAAAAAGGGTCCCCCGTACTCATCTGTCACCCAAATATATGCATGGGTTCTGAACCCAAAAGTTAAAGCAAACATAATACTTAACATCAGTAAACGCAGCATCTGCCTCATCTCCGGGGGCTGGAGCGATCTTGTGGTGCGAAGCGTGGATCCAGTTGGGCTTTCTTGCCACCTTGACAGATGTGGTCGTGGTCAGCAGGACTTGGTGCGGCCCCTCAAACCTTGGCTCTAGGGTTTTACATACAAACTTCTTCACGTAGACCCAGTCTCCAGGCTGTAGCTTATGAACAGCAACGTCTGAGTCTGGATCTGGAATGGGAAAAATTCTAGAATGCATTAGTGACAATTCTTTAACCACTGCAGTCACATAAGAGGTAATAGCATCGTTTTGTAGCTACAACTGCTGAGGAAAATATGCACCTAGCCTAGGGGCACTGCCTAACAGGATCTCATAGGGAAAGAGAGCTAACTATCCCCGGGGCGTGTGCCTGACTCTAACCAAGCTATGTGCAGGCTGTCTGGCCAGGGCATGCCGGTTTCTCTTGCCGCTTTAAGCATCCGTGATTTCAGAGTCTTGTTCCATGTGCCCATTGCACTACAGCTGGGTATAGCGCCCGTGGCAAGCAGGCCTCCCTACTCCATATAGACCATCTTCTTCTTTCTTCTTGGTTTCCTCCTTTTTCCAGCTTTCCTTTTCTTCCAGTGGAGCTTGTTCCTACAGCTTAGCCAGCAGTCTCCTTGTGGGTTGGGTGCAAGTTTCCTCCTGCACCAATGACAGTGACTTGCTTCCCCTTTTCACCTCCTGCGGCCTGTTTGGCTGCTTGGTCAGCCAAGTGGTTTCGTCTTCTGTATTCAGCTTCCCATGTGCCTTGATTTTCAGTATAGCCACTGTCCGTGGCAGCAGCAGTGCATCCGTCAGGACCTGAATGGCTTATCCAAGTTTCACTGGGGTTCCCGCAGCCGTGAGAAATCCTTGTGCTTTCCAAATAGGTCCAAAGTCATGGGCGACCTCGAAAGCGTATCTTGAATCCGTATATATGTTGGCCGTTTTGCCCTCTGCCAAACATCAGGCTGCCGTCTTCTTTGACTGACTTATGCAATGGCAGACTTCTTGCTTCCAACACTGCGTGTGATGTGGTCACGGAATATCCCATGTGAAATCGTCCTGCACTGTCTGCAAATCTGGATCCATCCACAAAAGAACCATATCCGGGTTCAAATGAAAGGTCAACATCTTCATGATTTCAAAGCAATCATGGCTCTCCTCATGTGCACCGGATTCTTCCGATTCCTCTTCATCCTCATTCCCCCCTTGATTAAGGGGAAGTAAGGTGGTGGGGAAAGAAAAACACAACAGCGAAAAAGATTGACGTTTTTTCCGGCAGGAGGATGAGAACATTGAAGCCCGAAAATGCTGTGCTTCTAAGAGATGTTGCGGTTGAGAATGGCGGAGAATGTCACGTTTGGGGCCAGAAGAATGGGGGAGTGTCCGACTACGATATGCGCTGTTTTATCCCGCAGCACTTGGCTGCAACTACAGCTTGTAAACTGGGGAAAGGTCCTCCCCTTGCAGTGTGTCCCGTCTTTTCGAGTAGTATCCAAATGGGTTTTGTTTCGGCCTGCATGGGCCTGTGCTAGAACTCCGGGGCATGCCTTCCCTTTCCGATACAAAGAGCTTTAAGGTCTTCTGTTAGTCCGGCAGGCCTAGTGCAGGAGCATGGCAATAGTTTCTTTAGCTTCTGAAAGGACTCAAGCATCTTCATCAAGGTGGAAGGGGTTGTCTTCACTGCCTCATACCAGAATTTTCACGAGAGTGGGATATCCCTGTCCTATGGATGTGGGGTTTAGGAATAGGACAGACATCAGCAGCAGGGTCCGAGTGTCTAGCTTGTGATGTCCTCCTCTTCTTGTTTTGTGGGGGAGACAGTGTCCTGCTCTGTTGCAGTTCAAGCAAGTAAGCGGTGGTCTTGGCTTGTAGGCTCCAGGGTCCTCACATACGTTGACCACCATCACAGGAGCAGGCCTTTATCCCACATTTCCCGCAGGCAGATTATTCTCGATGCCTTTTGCAACTAGACGCACCACATCTCTTGGTAGAGTCTTGTACTCAGGCCGAACCATCTTCAGCTGCTTCTTGATGGGTTCCATCAGGCTTCACAAAGACATGGTCAGCTGGGTACTCTCCAGGGTCCGTCCCGGGGTGTGCTGTGCAGTGGGCCAGCTGGTGTGCTTCCTGCAGCAGCAAGCAGACGTTTTTTCCCTGACCTGTCGTATGAGCTCATCCGCTCTTTCTTCCTCCTCCCTTGTCATCCTCATGCTGTTAGAGCCTGCTCCCACTGTATCTTCTTCTCCCAGTACCATGAGGTTCTCCACTGTAGGGCTGGCTGGGTCTGATCACCATATATCCCCAGTATTTGCATCCATAATTGGACATACAGTGCTATGTGCCACCATCTTGGTCCCGGAAGCGGAAATGGTGACCCCGAAAGGGGCGGGCATTAACCCAGAAGAAAGAGGATGTGACATCCTAATGGGAGCAGTAGGCGGGGCTGGAGTAGGAAGTGACATGGAAGGGGTGGGCAGTGGCACTAAAGGTTCAGGTAGTCTGGGTGTACTGGGCAGGACTGGAGCAGAAGGTGTGGTTACATGGGGCAGGGTGACTTGTGTCACAGGTGGGCTGTTTCTGGGGCGTGGTTCCCTATTGTTGCAGCAGTTTTGTCTACACCCCTGATTTTGCTCTCCACCCCCAAGACATGTCCCTCCGTCATTACAGGGTGTCGGCACAGTATTCACACTTTCCTTTGTCTCCTTTGTTTCAGAAACTTCTCCTGGGGGATGATACACATAAGCAGCTGCACCCCCAGGGCCCAAACCTTCTTTATGATTCCATATAGTTTAACTGTACCAGGATTCAGCCATCAACAACATTCCAAAAACCTTCAATCTGCCTTCTTTCTATATCAACCCTCAGACATTTCCATAATTTTTATCACAAATGCTTTCTGAGGTGTTAAATCACGCTTCACCTGCTTGCAAATCCTTCAGTCTACTTCACTTCTCCACAATATATCTACTTCAGGCTGAAGCCTGTCAGACGGCGCCAACTCAGAATTTATCAAATCCTTCACTTACTCTCCGAACCCCTGGTGCACTTCTTCCCATCAACAATGAGACTCAGATCTAACATTCTTAGTTCCCTCTAAAACCAGCAGATGGCACTGTCCACCAACCTCTAACTCACATACCAAAACTTCTTTGTTTCTACAATCCTCTGTTTATATTTGCAGGACACACAAGACAGACTCGTATCGAATGTTATAGAAACCAACATCAGGCACACTGTGATCAGCTTTCCTCTACAACCCAAAGGGAAAAACTTGAAATTTATGATTCCCCATCAAATGAATTTCAATTTAATCACAAGATGCTTATATATGTTTTTTTTTTTTCTTTTTTCCCAAGCCAGCTGACCAGTCTCTCACTCCACAGCGAAGAGACTCAGAACTCCCCTGTTATCTTCCCAGGGGAAATTCTCATAAATCACCGAGCACCTCTAGGGCTTACCACTCTGGTGTTCCTCAGCTGCCTTAACACCTTGCTTTCCAGCTCTGCCTTCAATCAGTTTCAAAACATTCATAGTTTCATAGTTTGTAAGGCCGAAAAAAGACGAGACGTCCATCCAGTTCAGCCTGTTGTGCTAAGGTGTTGATCCAGATGAAGGCAAAAAACCCCAATGAGGTAGAAGCCAATTGTCCTCTTTTTAGGGAAAAATTCCTTCCCCACTCCAATCTGGCAATCGGAAAAATTCCTGGATCAACGACCTTCCAGAATTCTAGACACTTTAACTTGTTATATTATTATGCTCCAGAAAATTTCATCCAACCCTTTTTTAACTCTGTTAGTGAATTCACCATGACAAGTTCCTCTGGCAGAGGTTCCACATTTCACTGCTTTACAGTAAAGAATCCTTTCTATGTTTATGTAGAACTTTCGTTCCTCAAGACGGAGAGGATGCCCCTTGTTCTAGATTTCAGTCCTGGGTATAAATAAATCTTGGGAGAGACCTCTATATTGACCTTTGATGTATTTAAACATATTTATTATAAAACAGAAACTACCCCACAAGGAGTTAATTTGACAGGTCATAGGTTCAATAGCATGGGCCAACTCGTTGCTTGTCAGCGTGACCTAACAATTAACCGATGAACATACTACAGCAGCCACTAGACAAAAAAATCTGCTCTTGGGTAAGCAAAGTATAAACTCTACTTCCCGGACAGATTTTCAGAAGAGTAATGGGCCTTATCTCTCACCGGTCTGCCAGTTAGAAGCTGCACAAGTTAGTTTTCGGTTAATAAATCAGATCCAACCATGCCCACGTTACAAGGGACATTGAAATGGAAAGTAGCCTCAAATGGCTATTTTTGTCCCTTGTGGGGGTCCAAATTAGCTTAAAATAACAAAAGGGTGCACCGAAAAAAAAAAAACACAACATGCCCTGTTGCTGTGAAGGTGCTTTCTGCTTTATTCACAAAATGGCAGCTTTTTTACTTTTGCAAATTAGTAGATAAGAAGCATACATGGACTGGCTGTGTATGGGACGTCCTTATTAAGACCATCTACAGTCAGAAGTTTGGACACAGGGTGTAACTTCTAAAAGGTGCCCTCTTGGATACCGACTTCTCTACAAACTATACAGGCGGCCATTTTGTTAACACATTAATGAAAAGATATACCTACAGCTTTTACATTCTGCAGTTATATAGGTTTTATTATAATATATATTGTGGGGGTTTCGACCCTTTGAAGATCGCTTTTTTCGCCACTAGTGTTTGCAGAGCTGAGTTCCAAGGTATGGGTTACCCAAATTGCTGGCTGTCAGTGAGGAAGGCCAAACAGTCTGGCAAGGGTAACAAGGAGTTAATTACTCAGGTGTTAATTAGGAGAGTTGCTCAAACTGCTTTTCCAACTCAGAGGCCTGTAAAATAATCTGGTTTTCAGTGGACCAAGGGGGAGTGTGGCTCACAGTCAGTGGAGGATGTGTGCAGGCCTTGCCTAGTAGAGTATCCTGGGTGCTTTCCCCCTAGGCTTAAGAGAAGCCAGACCCAAGGACTATATTGTAAAAGTGTGGGGTAATGTTTGTGGGGTGGGGAGTGGACCCAGATCACTGCTAGAGAGGGACTCTCTGTATGTTTAGTTAGTGGCTGGACGGCCTAGGATTTATTTTGTTTGCTGTATATGTTTTGCTGTGTGGAAGAATAAAGGCTGGCGGAGGCCAGACTTTAAGAGAATCCCGTGTCGACTTGCTGTTCCGTTTACCAAAACGGCGATTCCCAGAGGAGAGTGTCCCCCAGGCCGGGCCAAGATGGCGGCCGAACATGAGTGAACGCTTACATATGGTGGAGGTATGCAATAGGCACGTCGGCATCAGGACTGGCACAGTATTTGGATTGGCGCAGTGTTGAGAGAATTGGTGCGTGTGTGGCACAATTTAACAGGAACAAGAGTGCTGAACCAGTGGACTGGTGAATGTTGCATAGTGTTGGGGCTGCGGTGGTTAAGTTAAAGGGCCAGCAGCCAAACCATTACTGCTTCTGAAAAGTGACTGTGCATTAGAAAGACTATTTTGTTGATCCTGCAGAGTTGATTGCTGCAAATAAGAGGCACCCAGCACACGGACTGTGTGATTGCTGGAGAGACTGGTGCTGCCTGAATTCCTTTTATCAGCTATGGAAAGCATGTTTAGCTGTAATCAACCAAAGCCCTGGTGGGGATGTTTATATGACTGTTGCTGTGAAAAAGGTTTGGATGCTAAAAAGCCAGGTCGCCCTTCCAAGAAAAATCCCAGGCAGGGCAAAACCAAATCACGGCAAGGCCTGGATACAGTCCTTACCAGGAGCAACCCAGCCCCAGAGCAGAAATGGGCCAGGGTAATCCAGCCTGAGGAGCGAACAGTAAAAACTGAATGGATACGAGTGGATGGGATCCCACTAATGGTTGTTCTGGACTGGGACGGAAAAGTCTCCAGAGTACGCATGGACAGTATACCGTCTTGGATAACCCGGCCGGGATCTGGTAAGATGGTGGCCATACTTTTTGATACTCGGTTTGGGACTGTCAAGCATGTGCTTGAGGTATGTGAGGAACTGGAGGTGGGGTTTGCCCTTGGCAGAGACTTTCCTCATATCAGGCAGTTGTGGGGGCCAGATGGAGAGGGCGTTATCTCCTGGAAAGAGCTCCCTGCAGAGGCGGTTGCGCCACTATCTGAGGAGGAAGAGTCAGAATTGTTCCCTGTTAAAGTCCCTACGAACAGGGTGGGCGAATACCCACTGATTAGCAGTTTAAATGCCGACCAAGATGTGATAAACAGATGCCCAGATAAAAGGGAGATGCTAAGTGACCTGCATGCGGCCGTTTCCAGGGACAACCAACTTCATCCGCAGGGAACAGCTGCCACCGTCCCGCAGAGGGAGTCCTCCTGGAGGTGTCCCATAGCGGTCGGAGGTGTTGTTGACTTTTTTTCACCAGGGAGCCAGAGAAGTCACAGCCCCAGATCGGGAGTTCCAGGTGGGTGGAATCCCACCTTTGTCAGAGGAGGACTGTCATCGAGCTGTGTCCAGATGGTACAGGGACATTGTCCAAAGCATGGAGACCTGACTGGAATGGGGTAAGACTGTTCCTGTTGCTCATGACACATCAAGTAACACTGTTAAACGTACACATGAATTGTGTGAGGACTTGGCCGGGCTGGATGAAGGTCCAGAGGTGCCGTCGGGCCAGAAGACTCCAGGAAGCAGTTGCCGGACTGTTGGGGTGGGACTGGTCAAGACTGATGGACTGAATGTATTACATGCTGAGTTTTCTATTGAAAATTTTATTTTTGTGGAAAACGCTCTGTCTGAACAGGGAGGTGCCAGTAGCAGTCAGATGTCTGCTGCACCTGCAGGGGATGTGAAGGATACATCCCCGCACATGACTGCAATAAGTCAGTTAGACAGAACTAATGAGAGAAGTGCCCAGGGAAACGTGTCCCTGGACAATAATGAAGTTATTGTAAAGAGTGAACTAGCTTCTTTTGGAAGCACAGCTCCAGCAGTGGAGCAAAATAGCTCAAGTATGCCTTTAGAGGTTGGGGTTAACAGCGCTAGGAGTACTGCAGAGGATGTGTGTCCTGTGAGAGATAACCAGGAGAAAGGGGTTAACACGATCATCTCCAGGGGAGATAAGGTGGTTGCCGGTAGCAACGAGGTATCCTATGCTCTTCCAGTGGGGAAAAGTCATGAGTATGAATGCCCCGCAGTTGTCTGTGAAGCTCCTGGGTTCCCGATGGTAAATGGGTCTACCACTGACCAGAGCGCACTGTGTGAACGTGAGCTTAACGTGCAAGTTGCTGATGCGCCCCTTATGGTAGTGGTGGACTACAGCACAAGTAGTGCAGATAATGTAGGTCCTGTGGTTTGTGGACCTAGCACAGGACTCAGTACAGCTCAGGGTAGTGCCCAGTGTGAACTAGCACCTACAACTATAGCAGAAGAAGAGACTAGTTAATTCCCTATAGATGATAGTTGGGTCCAAGTGTAGTGCAGACGTTATGAGTCCTGGAAGTGATTGCCATGACAGAAAATGTGTTGTCATTTCTTGTGAAACCAAGGTCGTCTCTAGTAGCAACCGAGTGTCTTCTACTACTAGGAATCTAGAAGAGGTGAATGTGTTGCAAGAATTATACCCTGCAAGCGGGGTGCATGACAGGGAAAGACTAGAGAGTGAGCGTGGTTGCCCTGCTAGTAAGTGTGAAGTAATTGGGGTCCAGGTGGTAACCGTATCCCCAAGCAGCACCGTAGACATAGCAGACTCTGAGATGGAGAAGGGTGTGAACCAGGTACAAGTGTCCAGTATTGACTCTTAGGTACCAGATGAGCCTTGTAGCATGCCTAGTGCAGGAGATATTGAGGAAGAATCTCCCCATTGGGAGCTGCTAGACACAGCAGAGGGAAGTATGTGCTAAAGCACTAGAGAGGTACAGAGGAAAACAAGGGAAGTAACAGACAGTTGTAAGATACCGGATAATCCAGTGAAGAAAAATGTATGGGAATGTCTCAGGATTATGGTAAGTTCCCTGATGGGTCTTTAGTAGGGAACAGTCAGACAGATGGTAGGAAAATGCTGCTACCAGTGGTGAGTGGTAGAGATACTCCTAGGATAGTCCCTGAGTTGTACGTTAGTGCAAAGACAAGCTCCAGCTCTAATGGGTTGGGAAAAGGAAATGATTGTGACCTGGCGGTTGCCCAATATAGCCTGAGTGAGTGCTGGGAACCTGCGGTAGATCGGGGTATGGACTCCCTGGTCCTAGCATCTGAGGATGTACGAGAGAGGTTACCCTGGGCAACAGGTAGAAGTTCAGAGAGAACCAGTAGTGATAGATCAGCCAGGTCTCAGGAACAAGAGGATAATCCTGGTTAGGGAAGCGTTGTCCTTAGCAACAGGTTACAACATAGGTGTTAACTGGGATGAACAGCAAGTAGCAGGCAGCTGGGAAAAGAGGATAAGTAGGAGGTTGTTGGATGACTCCTGTACTCTTTTGGTTGAAAGTACTGTGTCCCTCAAAGTAAACCAGCTGCAGAGTGTTTTGCAGGGATGGATATCCCAGAATAGGTGCTTTGACCCTGGAGGAAGGTTTGTGCAAGGTGAAAAGGCCTACGGCCTTTATCAAAGGGGAGGGGTATGTGGCGATGCGACCTTAGAAGATCGCATTTCTCCGCCACTAGATGTTCTGCAGCAGCTGAGTTCCAAGGTATGGGTTACCAAGTTGCTGGCTGTCAGTGAGGAAGGCCAGCAGTCTGGCAAGGGTAACCAGGAGTTAATTACTCAGGTGGTAATTAGGTTAGTTGCTCAGCTGCTTGTCCAACTCAGAGGCCTGTTAAATAGTCTGGTTTTCAGTGCATCAAGGGGGAGTGTGGCTCACAGTCAGTGGAGGATGTGTGCAGGCCTTGCCTAGGAGAGTATCCTGGGTGCTTTCCCCCTAGGCTTGAGAGAAGCCAGACCCAAGGACTTTATTGTACAGTGTGAGTACATGTTTGTGGGGCTGGGTAGTGGACCCAGACCACTGCTAGAGAGGGACTCTCTGTACGTTTAGTTAGTGGCTGGACTGCCTAAGATTTATTTTGTTTGCTGTATATGTATATGTTTTGCTGTGTGGAATAATGAAGCTGGCGGAGGCCAGAATTCAAGAGAATCCTGTGTCGACTTGCTGTTCCGTTTACCAAAACGGCGATCCCAGAGCGAGAGTGTCCCCCAGGCCGGGCCAAAATGGCGGCCGAACTTGAGTGAACGCTTACATATGGTGGAGGTATGCAATGGGCACGTCAGCATCAGGACTGACACAGTATTTGGATTGGCGCAGTGTTGAGAGAATTAGTGCATGTGTGGCACAATTTAACGGGCACAAGAGTGCTGAACTTGAGTGAACGCTTACAATATATATATATATATATATATATATATATATATATATATTTATATATATATATTATTATATATATATGGTATATACTAACTAATACATTAAAATAGAGACACAAAGGATCACACATATATAACCTTTGTTTCCCATCCACTACAACTTCATCCTCAGGAAGCAGATACAGCTGAAATCTTTAGAATAGCATGGAGTTATGAGCTCCCTGCCTTATCCTTACGTAAGCCACAGGCCACCCTAGCACCATGGCCTGGAAGACAGTGATAACACAATTTCAGCACAGGAAATACAAGGTAGTCACTTAATCATTCCACTTGCCCATAGATGTCACCTTCATAGACAAGATTAGCCCTCAGTTGTAATACTCCTTGTGGCATTAATGTGAGGTAAGGTAATATGTTTTACTGTTTTTAGAGAGAAATGGATGACTCCGAATACCAGAGTATGTATATAAGTCCTTCCATGATGAGGCTCCATGGCTAGAAAGCCTCCTGAAATGACTGAATGTAGCTTATAAAAAAGTAATAAATCAGCATTTAAAGAGGCAATGCTGGGTAACATGGATTGAATTTGATGGTCACACACTTTGTTTTCTACACTGGTCAGTTGCTGTAAGCTCTGAAGTTAGGGATAGTAGTGACATATCAGGCGTCTATCATGTGCTCCTGTTCTGTTAGTATATACAGTACACTAATAGTAATGATTTGCTGAATGTAGCAGATGAAATAAAATCAGCTTCGTCCTCTCTCTAATCTAGAAAAAAGACAACATTTCCCTGGGTTTGTTTCAGGGACATTTCAGGATTAGAAAAACAAAGCTGTTTTCTTCCAAAAACAGTGCCACTCCATCCACGATTTCATTTCTGGTAGTGCAGATCAGCTCTACTGAAGTAAACAGAACTGAGCTGCAAAACCAGAAACTATCTTATGAACAGGTGTGGCGATCATTCTCAAAAACAGCAGTCATTTTTTCTAATCCTGGGTATCATTTTTAATACCATAATACTCTAAAGAAGGTGTTTAAGAATATTCCTGTTCCTGCACAGCCAATACAGTTTAAGCCTACATGGCCAGCAATATACTGTACAATGATTCACTGTGACTATCAAGGTGGGTCTATATCCACCAGCATTCTCTCTTGCATGACTTCTCATTAGACATATTCCTGCATTATTCCAAAAATCACTTAGACAAAGGCTTATGGGAAAGAGCAGAAAAGCTCACCAGTACCATCTATTGGATGTGACTCAGAAGAGTCTTCCAAAAAAAAGGGATTGAAGCCAAGCCAGTGAAGTTAATCTACAGACAGCTGTTTTTGCCCATCTTCAGTGCAGAGTAGAACTTGCTGGCTAGATGAGAGGCGAGTGTGGCTTAGAAGGCGTAATGTATCTCATTGAGGTGAATAAGCATCATGACGATGTGTGAGGATTTTAATTCACCTTTTTCCCCTCATGCGGTATTTTGGATATAAACAAAGGCTTATGGGAAAGAGCTGAGGAGCTCACCAGTGCCTTCTGATACAATGTGATTTTCTGGATTTTATTTTGGATATTCTAGCTCTCAATGTTAAAATTAACCTACCCTTAAAATTATAGACTGTCCATGTCTTTGTCAGTGGGAAACCTCCACAATCAGCAAGGGATCAAATAATTATTTCCCTCACTGTAACTCATTCTTTCATGATAAATATACTTAAGACAGTCTGGTTTCATATACAATCTTTAAATTATGTTAATATAACCCCTTCAACAGATTCCAATGTATGTGTGAATATAATTTGTGTTTTCATCACTATTTAAACTTTAATAGTTACATTCAGTTGTTATTAAGGTTGAAAAAGACATATGTCCACGTAGTCCAATCAAGGATAAGGAAAGATGTGGATGAAGGGAAGGGGAGAGGGAGTATTAAAACTTTGTTTCCCGCTATTGATGCAGAATATGGAAACTATAAGGCTTGAACCAATCTGACCTAAAAGAAATATTTCACTCCTTATCCCCAACTCATGATCAGATGTGAGTCTAACAAGAATGTTATTAGCTAAATAACTATTAATATATTCATTTAAATTGATTATCCAGGAGTCTAAAGATATCATAGAACTATATAAACAGAATTCATATTGAAAAGCAAAGATATTCCACTACCTTCATGTGTTTCTTTTATTCTGTGTTTCCTCCTTATTCATCTAG
This sequence comes from Phyllomedusa bahiana, assembly GCA_025379985.1. Taxonomy (NCBI): domain Eukaryota; kingdom Metazoa; phylum Chordata; class Amphibia; order Anura; family Hylidae; genus Phyllomedusa; species Phyllomedusa bahiana. The sequence continues at coordinate 42,221 of JAODAL010010526.1, forward strand.
TGTAAGAGCTACTTTTTACATTGAAACTTCCTGCTTGTGAGAGTGGCAATAGTTCTCCAGCATCTCTATCCTACAACTCCCAGACTGCAGTGCAATCTAGCATAAAACAAGCTTGAGAAAGGCTTTGTTTAGAGCCGAAATGTTGCTGCTGTTGGGTCAATAAACTATCAAATTTTTTGATGTGCTGCCTTTTTGCTATTTTTTGCAGTGCAATCTAGGACTTTCTTTTACAGTTATCAATGCTAGGGTCTATTTGCTAACATTAGTGTGTAATCCCTCCAGCTCTCTGCTTGCTGTATTCTGCTCCAATTACTGTTAGTAATTCCTGTCAGCAGGACTAAAAGATAGCACAAAAGTTACTTTAATGTTAATACTTCTATTTACTTTCAAGTTACAGTCAGGCAGAAGTGAATGCTGTCATATCGTTCTCTACTCATCTCATGTCCACTACAGGGAAGTAATAACTATGTTGCTCGGCACACCCATATATTTATATATCCAGAGCTGGGTTAATAGGATATTTCAATCTGTTTCCACTAGAATAGTATGCTCACCCGCACATGAATCATTCACCACTTGAATATTCATGCAAAAACATTTTATTCGTATGAAAATGTAGAGTAATACAAGCAACTTCCATAATTTTTATATGTTGCACGTTTTCAGTCAAACAGACCTTTTTCAAATGCAAAGTTGCTATCACACAAACAAGAAAAATTTTCCCCAAATTCCCCCAACAAAAATATACCCCCAAGTTTTTACTTCATAAAAAAAAAGTGGGTATATATAAAATTACCCAAATTTCCTGATGTGCGGGCCCGGGTCCCCTGCGAACAACTTTGTTTTTTAGGGAATTTGGGTTGAGGGTATGTTTGTAAAAGGTTTTAAGCCCTTTTTCAGGGGAATGTTTTAAAATTTAAAGGGGAAGAAAAATTTTTTTACTCATTCCGGAAAGGGGCCCCTAAAAGAAAAAATAAAATAAAAAATAAAAAATTTAAAAAAATCTTTTTTTTTATTTTTAGCCCCCAACCAATATTTCGAAACACTTTCCCCAATTTAGGGGGGTATAATTTACAGACAAAAGCCCGGGAACTTTTCACGGGAAAAAAGTACCTTCAGGTGGAAAAAAGGGGTTTTGGGGGGGGGCCCTGTCGAAAGAGTTTTCCAAAAAAAGGGGGGGGCCGGGGGGGGGAAACAAAGGGGGAGAAAGGTGTTTAAATTTACAAGGGCCCCACCCAAGGGTTTTTAAAAAAATTGGGGGGGTTTTAAATTAAAAAATTTTGGGGGGAACCTGCCCCCAAGGGGGCCCGGGTTACATTATTAAAAAAAAAGGGTACCTGTGAGTGCCATAGTGGGGGGTGCAAAGGTGGGGGTGATGGAAGGGGGGGGGGTTTAAAATTTTTAGGGGCTTTTTGGTAGGCCCCCTGAGAAGATGGGGGTTTTCGGGGGACACTTTAAAACTGCAAAAAGGTGGGTTTGTCCCCTGTTGGTACGTGGGTAGGATGTTTAGAGAATGGGGGGGCAGCACGGGGAAAAATTTTTTTTAAAAAGGACGGGCAGGGGGAGGTTGGTTTTGGATTGTAGTTGTAGTTTTTGTGTCGTAGTGCCCCCCCCCCGGGAGGGGGGGGGCAGGGGGGGTTAAAACGGGATGAGGGAGGAAAAGTATGGGGGAAGCCACTGTGGAGGGGCTTTAAAGGTGAGGGGTGATTAGTTTAGGGCTGTTTTCTGTGCTGGATGGGAAAACCAGTGCTTGGCCCTGACAAAAGGGGTAGAGGATCAGAAATTGGGCTGGGAGAAAGACAAGCCGGGCTGTGCTTTTCCAGGTTAGTTTGGGGGGGGAGATTTTTTACGAGAGGGGGGGGGCCCCCGGGATAAGCAAGGAGTTAAAAGTAGTCAAAGGGAGAAAAAATAGGGGCAAAATGGGGGTTTGAGTTTTTTAACAGTGGGGGGAAAAGGAGGGTTTTTTGGAAAGGATTTTCTTGAAGTGAAGTTAAAAGGGGGCGGGCAAGGGTTTGGGGGATATATGGGGGGGGAAGGTCAGATCAGAGTTTTTAGAAAAACCCCCCGGGGGGACATGGGGTGCGGGGTTTTTTGGTTTGGTTTGGGGGGATGCCCCAAAATGAGGGAAAAATTTAGCGGGTTTGGGGGTTGGTTAGCAGAGGGGGGGAAAAACAAAAAGTTCGGTTTTGGGGGGTTTATTTGGGGAGTTTGGGAAAAGAGGACTTTGTTTGTCAGAGATCCCGGGAAGACGTCATGGTTTTTTGGGTAGCGGGGCAGGAGGGGTTCGGGAAGAGGTTTAAAAAATTTGGGGATTTGTCATCGCGTTAGGGGTTTGGAAATGGAAACCCAAATTTTCTGGGGTTTTGGGCCAATGGGGGACTACAAAAGGTTTTGGGGAAGGGGAAAGGGGGGGACCAAGGAATGCCCCCCTGAGGGCCCTAGGGGGCCAAGGGGGGAAGAGGAGGGGAAAAGTTAAAACCCTGAAATGGCCCACGAAGAAGGGCCCAGAGAGGAAAGGGAAAAAGGCCCCAAGCGGGGGAGAGGGGCCCGGGGGATCCCAATGGTGTGAAATGCGGGGAGGAAAAGATGGGGGGATCAACGGGTGTCAAATTGGGGGCCGGGGTGAAAAAATCCGGGGAAAAACCCAAACAACGAGTATTTCCCCTTGGATTTAGCAGTTTTGGAGACTTTTAAGAGATTTTAAAACTAGGGGCAGTTTCTGTGGGGGGTTTTAAAGGGGGGGAAAATTTTTGGTTTGAAAGGGGGACCCAAGAAGAGGGGTTTGGGCAGAGGATTTACCCGGTTTGGGGCGGAGAGTAGCCCAAGGCGTTCCAGGGTTAGAGTTTAAAGGGAAAAGGGTTAGAGACTGGTCGGTAGTTTGGCCCCAGACAGGAGGGGTTCCAGGGAGGGTTTTTTTAGTAGGGGGTTATAGAAAGCCTTTTTTAAAAAGGAGGATGGGAAATTCCCATTTGGAGTGGGGAGGTTACAGATTGCAGTAAGGTGAGAGGGATAGCTGGAAAAATTTAGACTGGAGAAGGTGGGGGGGGGTTTGGGGTCGTTAGACCCGGGGGTGGGGCGGCAGTCAGGGAAGCCGGGGGAATACTTCTTTTTCTTCGTTGGGGTCAAGGAAAACACTAGAAAAATGTGCAGGGGGGGGAAAAGGTTGGGTTCTGGGGGGGTTTGTGTTGAGATTTTTATCCCGGGGATACTGTCAATTTTTTTTTAAAGGGGAGTGGCCGGCCCTTAAGCACAGAGGTCAGAAAAGGGGGGCCCTGAGCTTTAGGCCAAAAAAAGGGGAAAGTGAGGGGTGTAAACTGGGCGTTTTGGGTTGTTTTTGTAAGGTTGAGTTAAGGGGGAGGGGGAAATATTTTTTTTTTGGGCGTTGGGGGCATTTGTGAAAAGGGTCCCTGGCATGAATTTTTGGGGGGAAAAAGTTGCGGGTAGCTTCGATTTTCTCCACAGAGCCACCCAACCCCTGGAGCTTCTTTGCAGGAACCGGGGTTGGGGGGTTTTGTCCCAAGGCTCCCGGCGTTGATTTGGGGGTCGGTGTGTGGTGGTGCCAATATGCCAGGGGGTTGTGGGGAGTTTCTTTTGGTAATGTTTGCCCGCCAGGTCGGACGGGGGAGGGAGGAGTTTGGGGGGGCCAGTAAAAGACTTTTGGTGCCCCTATGTTTTTGGGGTTTTAATGGAGCGGATTTTTCTGAATGGGTGAAGGGGTGTGTCCAGAGAAGGCTGAGAATTATATTTAAAAAGGGGAAAAGGGGTTTTTGATCGGGAGAGAGCAAAAAGGGGAAGAATTGGTGGGTTTAAAAATTTGATGGGAGACGCCCGAAGCCCAAAGACAAGAGAGTTCCACCCTTGTGGGTGGGGAGTCAGTACACTGCTGGGGGCCAAAAAGAGGTCAGTAAAAGAAACTGGGGAAGGCCGAAGGGGGACATGGGGTCATAAAGGGGGGGATGTTGAAATCCCCCCATGATGAGAGTGGGCTTTTAGAAGAGGGGAAAATAGGGGACCCAGGCAGCAAAAATTTTTCCCAGAAATTGGGGGGGGGCCCGGGGGGTTGTCCCAAAAATTGGACCTGAGGAAAAGGGCCCCGAAAAAGAGTCTAATGGTGTGGACTTTCAAAAGAGGGTAAAGGGGGGAGGGTGGGGGAGGAAGGGATGGGAAAGTGCAGTGTGGAGAGGAAAAGTAGGGCCGGACTCCCCCCCCGGCCCTTTGTTTAGGTCTGGGGGTGTGGGTTAAAGGGTGGGGCCCGCCATGGTGGAGGGGGAAAGGGAAAAGCCGGGTGTCAGGTGTAAAAGCCATTTTTCGGTGAGGGCCAGCAGGTTGGGGAATGAAAAAAACAGGTCTTGAACAGCGGTGGTTTTTTTCCAAAGTCGGGCTTTCCACAGGGCACATTTAAAAAGGGGGCAGGGAAGCGTACAGCAAAATACCCCAAAGCAGGTTAGAAAGGGTTTTTCTGGGGAAAGGAGGAGGAAGGGGGGAATGAGCTTTAAAGGAAGGGGGGCCCGGGGTTAGGAGAGATGTCACCTGCAGGAGAAGCAGGGAATGAAAAGCGACAGCAAATGGTTAAGGGTTTGGTTAAAGAGCGGGTTTGTGCGCATATGAAGCAGGCGATTTTTTGGGGGGTTAAAAAGGGAGAAAGGGGGTTTTGGGATGTATTTCATGGGTGAAAGGGGGGGATAGGGGTGATATGGGTTTGAAAAGTCAGGGGGGGGAAAACTGGGGTGGTACAGTAGAAAGGGAGATGGCTGCAAGGTTTGATTGCAAATTTGTGGCCGGTGGGAAGGGGTTGTGGAATCTTAAGAAAAGGTACTCACCAAAAAAGCCTTCCTTCCCGGCCCCCTTTTTTCCCAAATTCGGGGCATTTTTTCTTCAAAATCAAATTACAAACTTTAAATTTCAAAATTTGCAATTTCAAAACATGCACTAATTTGTTTCACGGGTTGACCCGAGGTCAGTTTTACCTCCCGCTAAAAAATTTTTTGTGGGGCTCTGAGTTTGGGGAACTTCCTTTTTTATCTTTTGAACTTGGGGTTGTAAATGGGTGGGGAAATAACAAAGGCCCTTTACAGAAAAAAAGACTTTTATGTAAAATTTTTGGGGTCAAATGGGGTGAATAAACAAAAAGGGTTTAATTTGGGAACACAGACCTGGGATGCTTCTGTTAAATAAATCATTCAAATTTCAAAAATATAATACAGCCCGATATTTCAGAGGGATGGTTGGGGGAAATTGGGAGTTCGTGCCCCCTTCTTCCCCTAGGGTAAAAGGGGCAAAGTAGCTCGCGCTTGATTTGGTGGTATCGCCAAGCCCCCCTAGTTCAACCCAAAACCGCTCTTTTTTTTTTTTTTACTGTATTTGAACTGTCCCCCCTTTTCAAGTGATTGGTCAATACTCCCTAGGTTAAAATGGGTTTACTGTCGTCCTATTCTGATTGGCTGGGTTTTTGCCGAAAAAATGAGAAGCGTTTCAGAATTTGAATTACTGTATTTCCCGGCAATTTTTTATATCCAATTCCTGATGTTGCGCTGTTATTGATTTTTTGTTAGTGATTTTATTTATGTATTTTTTTTTAGAAGGTTTGAGCTATTTTTCAGATAATGTTTTACACCTAATAAAAACGATTTTTATGATTCATACTCCATGCCTCACAGAGCTGAGAGCTGAGATTTATTTCTTGAGAGATCTTACATATTTTCACTTTCATTTTTAATGATCCACTTTTTCACTACATTTAATTGCTTTTAGACAGCTTTGATTTTTCACTTTATTCATGCATCATTTGAAAGACAACTCTTTTTGCTATTCACTAACATGTTTTATGATTTCTCGCTGTTTTTCAGCCTGTCTCAAATCGGAATACGTGTTAGGCGCAGTCCTTCTGCGCCTCAGTCCTGCACTGCGCATCACACACTGGCGAGGCGCAGGGAACTTTTCACCACATGTATGAGCGCACCTCCTCGGGCGGTGAATCTTAGGCGCAGTCCCGGACTGCGCCTCACACACTCGCGAGGCGCGGTGGACTTTACACCGCATTTATGAGCGCACCTCGGGCGCCGACATACATGAGGCGCAGCTTTCACTTGAAATCGGGCGAAAACGTGCGCTCCGACGTGCCGAGATTCATGCATGTCGCCCATTGTTAAAATAGGATGGAATCCCACCACGTCTTTGTTTCTCTTTTTTTTTAATTGTATTAAATGGGTTGTCTTACTACAGGGATTGCTAGCTATGTTAAAGAGCTTGCAAAAACAAGTCATTTTGCAATATGTGTCCATTAACAGTGTCCTACCTATTCCTGTTTTTGACAGCACCATGCCTCCGAAATTTCAAAACATCTCCGTTGAGCCCCCTTGACAATTTTGAAGAACAAATGTCTGTTTAAAAACCACTTTTTTTAGAATAGGACCTGTAGTATAGCTGTATTTCACAGCAACATGCCCCCAAAAATTCAAAATATAACCCTTTGGTCACTCTTGACAATTGTGAAGATCAAATGTCTGTTAGAAACCACATTTTTTTTTAAAATAGGACCTGTAGTATAGCTGCATTTCACAGCAGCATGACCCAAAAAATTATAAAAATGACTTCTCAGCCACTGTTTTAAAAAAAATGATGGAGAAAGCCCCATTAGAAGCCATATTTCTGTTCCAAAGGACCTTGTTATTAGCTGTAAACTCACGCCCATGACCCCCAAAAACCCTTTTACAGTGCGAAAAATTCTAAAGAGAGTAAATGGAATACGTTTTTTTTCATGAAACCGTGTACAATTTGTGTCTTTTACAGTCTCCTCACCCCAAAAACCAAAAATGAACTTTTTGGGAACTGAAATAAAAATTGCAGTAAGAAATGAAATCATTTTAATCCCCGCCGGATTCATCTTGATGAAAAAGTCAAAACAATCACATTATCTGTGGAAAGCCGGATTGCGTTTGGGCTGTAATGACTCCTCCAGCTGTGCTGAAGTCCCCTCAGAATATGACGCTGGCTGCTGGCAGGACAAACACCTCTATGGCGTGGCAAGCGAGCTTGGGCCATTCATCCATTTTGGATACCAGAAGTCCATTGGGTCTGGAACATATCCAAAAACATTTGGTGTTGAGACGCAGATAGGTGCAACATGATCTTAAACCGGTCTCTGTGTGTCGTATGTGTGCCCTGCATTACATGCAATTGGAGAGTGGGTGAATAAGGATTGCCAGAGGTCACCCATTAGGCTTCGTCCACAATCTGCTGCTGCTACGGCAACTTGCCCCACTCTGCTGCTCGTCACGTTGCTGACATTGTTCCACCACCCGTGATATTTGAAGAACGTGTAGCAGACCCAAAACAGGTGTCTCCAATTGATCAATCAGTATGGTCTCCAATTCCTGGCATTTTAATCTCTATTTTTGGGTGGGTGGAGAGAAAAGTGCTGAGTTTTGCTTTGTACCGGGGATCGTGGGAGTGTGGCCACCCAAAAAACTGTTGTTCAGTTTTGAGGTCTTAATACGAGGATCATGTTGGAGGAAATGGAGCACTCCAAGCACTCATGTGAGAGAAGGAGCCTTGATTTCCCAAGCATCTGGGTCGAGGGGCACTGCACACTGATCTTTTCCCTCATCTTCCTCCTCCTCCTCAAAATCCGGCCAACCTCTTTCCAAGGCAAGGGACATCGGTAACAGTCGGTGGTCCAGAATACCTCATCCTCCTCCTCCCTCCGCTTCCTCCTGAACAGCATTAACACAGATTGCCTCAGATGATGAGAGCTGAGGCGCCACCTTGCACTAGCCCTGGACCCCGAACCGCTGCCTAATGAAGACCGATAAAGTTGTGAAACTGTCGGGCCTTCTGGATTCGACGGACAGAAAGGCTCGTGTCGCACTGTGGTCCTTCTCCTCTCCAGTGGACCTGATGTTTCAAGAGTGTCCCACGATCATTTTCTAGAAACTAAGATCACCACAATGCTCATGCTGAAAAGGGCATTGTCCGCACTGACCATTTTGTTGGCTTCTTTCAAAACTTGGCAAGGATGTGCAGAGCTCTTTCACCTGCCTCCACACTTGTGGCTTAACACACTGAAGGTCCGCATCGGCTGCTTGTCAGGCCATGTGGTCACTTCGCACTGCCGGTAATGACATTGCGCCTGCTGCCCACAATTCCTGGAAGGCATGTTGAGGATGTAATTCCATCGTGATGCCACGCAACAAAGAGACGGTTTGACGGGGAGCCGACTGCCAGCTGGCATGCGGGACAAAGCAGGGTGCGAATTGGCGTAAGTGTGAGCTCAGACCTCGAGCTTTCCTCAGCAGGCAGTCCAAGACCCGGGTATTGCTTTAGAAATTTCGGACGACAAGGTTCAAATGACATGTCTATGGCAAGGGATTGTGCCACCAACCTACCGATCTTAAGGCAGCCAGCGATTTCACGACCATTATCGCACACCACCTTTGCCTGAGCACCAGATTCTTGTCACCCAGCCACGCTCGCGTCTCGTTGAGAATGAGCCGTCCACAGCTCCTTGACCTTTGTGTTGACGGTATCCAAGACAGATTAATTTCAAAATGGCCTGGTTTCTATGGCACGTTGATGTGCTACCAAGTGGAACCTTGGGGGAAAGAACCCTGCACCATCCCTGCGTTTTTTTGAAAATTGCGCTGATCCGGGAGCCTGCTCGGACATCTTGATTGGGGGCAGGCAAGGTGCCATGAATTGTTGCGGAACCCAATCGTTTCCCACCAGAACGGAAAGCGCAACATTTCCAAGGCCAAAAGCCTGGCAATGCCGACATTCAGGCTTTTGTGGCTTTTGGAAGGTTTGGGTTAAAGTGTTTCTTCTGTTTCCCAAACCTGTAGAAGAAAGGCTGGCTACTAGACAGGGCCGCTGTACGCGTGCAGTGTCAAACTGGTGGAAGGAGAAGGTATGGATGGGTTCTCTTCTGGTGGTGGCTGGTGGTACTCGACGATGGTGGAGGCTGAAGCGTAGGCGATCCTTGATCATGACTCTGAGAGACATGGGCAGCTGAGGAACGCTGGTCGTGGGGCGGAGGAGGGAGGAGGCGGAGACGAGGTTGTGACAGTGGTTTGAAGCCCGGGATCCGGTTGTGACCTTCTTTTGTTTGGCCAAGTGTTTCCCTCCCATTTCAACTCATGCATTCGCTGAAGTTGACTAGACATTTGGTGGATGGTTAAAACACCTAAGATTCTTCCCTCTACTGATCTGTAGGCGAAGGCGGCATATGACATCGCTGGGTGAATCAGAGGCTTGATCAAAAAAGGCCCAGGCTTGACAGGTCCTGGACCTTTTCGACGGCGATAAGCAAGGAGCGGTGTTTCCGCTGATTGTGGCTGGCGGAATAATCTCAGCGGACTTGTACAACCGCCCTCTACCTTTTTGAGGCAGGACCCGTACTGACACTACCCCATCATCTTCCTCCTCGTCCAGTTATGAAGTGCTAGCAAGCAAATTCTGCTGAAAAGACAATGTTGGATCGGCAATGTCATCATCATCATCATCAACACAGGTGACTTCCTCGTCCTGACATTCTACAATCCTGGAGCTGCGGGCTACAAGCAACAGGCACTGCCAGGCGTTGCCGACCGCTCGGGATTTGTGGCGACTGACCGGCTTCCTTCTCCTCCTCTGATGGCATCAGCAATTGGGCGTCAGAGCAGACAAAATCATCCTCTTTGGCCTCTTGATCTTTTAACATGCCTTCTGACCCCAACTGCATTTTGTCATCAACGAGGTCTTCAGAAAAAAGATTATCCACAGTGGAGGGTACACGAATTGACATTTGGGCTGCCTTCGCTTCATGGTGGATGGATGCTGACGATGATGATGACGACATTTGTGTCCGTGACTGGGTGGACGAGGAGATAAGACTGCTGGATGCAGGTTGCATTAACCACTGAAGAACAGATTGGCGACGTTGTTCGTTACTGAGATACACAGGGCACCGACCCAGCGATGACAGGCCTGACGGTCCTGCAACCGACGATCCGCTGGCTTGCGTGTTGTCGCCAGCACTGGAAGGAGCACCGTCTCTTGTACCTCTACCTTCATGTCCTACACCCCTCTTTGCTCTCTGAATTTTGCTCCATGTTCAGCAAGATAAAAATTTAAAAAGGTATGGAAGAGTTTTTGACAGTCTATTATTGAAAGACGGCAAATCACAGCTATTCTTAAATCCCTCTAATTTCCTACAGCCAACTAGGATTAGAAACAGAATTGTTTCTATCGAATACCTGTGAAATGCGGTCTGGTGTAAGAACCGTAAGACAAAATCAACAGTGTTCTTCATTCAGTCCCAGGGATTTACAACTGCCCAGTAGGACTAGGAATTGATAGTTTTCAACAAACTATCATACAAGTGCTCTATCTGCTCCAAACTGAGATTCACCGAGTGCAATAAAACTATTAAAAAGTTACATGGATGAGAAATTGCGTTTTTTGAAGCAATGACAAACGAGAACAGTTACTAGAAAATTTCTGTATCCTAATTTAATAACAAAGTGTCTCTTTGTACAAAACTGGGCTGCACCAAAGTGCAATACAGCTATTTAAAAGTTATACGGATAAGAAAAGGTGGTTTTTGCACCAATGAAATACACCAACAGTTCCTAGCAAATTTCTGTATCCAAATTACAAAGTACAAGGTGGCTCTGTGAAAAAAACTGGGCTGCACAACATAAAGGGTAATATTCACCTCAGGTGCGAGGTGTGCCGGCCAAAAAGTGGTAAAAAAATGCCACTTCAATGCAGGTTCAGAGCAGAGTCTGGGCTGCACAATATCCACCCTCCTTTCCAAAGCCAGCCTGTTTGTCTGTCTGTCTGTCCATCCGCCCCCACCCCCTCCCGCCGCTGCTGTATAGCACTAGATGCTTCTTTAAAAGTCTCTGTCTAACTAACTAAGAACTGAAATTCTCTAATCTACCTATATTCTAATGTTCACTGCTAAAGGCATAGTTGTCTTTAGGAATAAAGAGAAGAACTGTGTCTCTGAGCTGAGCTGTATTGAGAGAGAAGTAGCACACGTCTTGCTCTAGTGAGAGACACTGAAACACTGAACAGGAAATGCTGTTCTATGCAAAACGAGGTCATGTGATTTTTCCAGCTAATGACAACCATACACATCACAGTCATGACGTCGCACACCCAGCTCACCCTGCTCTATGCTCTAAGCTGATTGCTGGCCGCCAAAATGACAGGAAGCGCCGAAAATGGCGCGATAGTAACAGATTATATGCAGATTGTCACCTAAAATATCGCGTGATCGGAAATTTCCGATCAACCTAAAAATTGTGCAGATTTCAACTTTGTCGATTATAATCGCTCATCCCTACCGTCTAATGTAGTCCAGCCTGCAGAAGCGTTCTTGGGCCATGTGCAAAACGTGAAATGGGGTTCCTGCCAGTTACTATGTGTCATTTCCTATTCTGACATCTTCTTATGTGTCAAAGAGGCTTTTAGGCCCCCTCAGGATGCATGGCCCTGTAGCAACTGTTACCATTACACCTCCTATTGTTATGCCCCTGCTTGCAAGCTGTCCTCATCTTTTCAGCCTTTGAAAGGAATTTAGTATTTTAGGCTCTGAATTTTTTTCTGTCAGTCTTATAATAAGTTGTTCCACGTAGCCAGTTTACTGTTATGGATGGTAATTACAGCTTCCCCATTCTTCACCTGTGTAGGCATAAAAATTAACCCTAACAACAACTTCGATTGACTTTTATGGGGTTTGAGTTCGAAGTTCGAGTCGAACTTCGAACAAAACGTTACCAAGTTCAAGGTTAGCCTCGAACTCAAAATTTTTGTGTTTGCTCATCACTACTCTTGTCTCATGATTAAAGTAAAACTATTTTCCAATGTATTTAGAAAAAGTCTTCATTTAACTCTCCCTTTTTTATTGAAAGCTAATCTTTGTAGTGAGAAACCCTTTTAATTTAATTATTGAATTTGTTTTAATTAAGGAATAAAAAGACAACAGGAGGCTCCATGTATCCATATCTAATAATTTGCATTTAGTAAATAACTCTTCTCACTTTTTTCTAACTTTTATTGTGTAAATGATAAATAAAAATAATATCCACATTTTCTTTTCTGCAGATATGGAAGGATGTTTGGCGTGTACTGAAGATCACTGGTCTAATGATAGACGAGACACCTGTGTCCCGCGACCACTTGACTTCTTGTCCTATGAAGATACATTGGGATTCTCTCTCATTATTATCAATTTCTTCTTCTGTTTTGTGACTCTCGTTGTGTTGGGGATATTTATAAAACAAAAGAACACGTCAATTGTGAAAGCCAATAACCAGACCCTGAGCTACATCCTGCTCCTCTCGCTGCTCTTCTCGTTTTTATGTCCTCTGTTATTCATTGGACGTCCCACAAGGATCTCATGTCTGCTCCAACAAGTGGCTTTTGGGATAATCTTCAGTCTTGCAGTTTGTTCGATTTTAGCTAAAACAGTCACTGTAGTCTTGGCTTTTCACACCATCCAAACAGCCAGGAAACTGAGGCAGTGGTTGTGGAGACATCTGTCCACATCATTACTCATTACTGGTACAATAGGAGAGATTGTGATCTGTGTTTTCTGGTTGTCTCTCTCTCCACCATTCCCAGATTACAACACTAAGATGGAGGTTGGAAAGATAATTTTGCAATGTAATGAGGGATCTTCCATTGCTTTCTACATGGTCATTGGCTACATGGGATTCCTGGCCGTTTTGAGCTTTATTGTAGCATTTTTAGCCCGGAAACTTCCGGACACCTTCAATGAGGCTCAATACATCACCTTCAGCATGTTGGTCTTCTGCAGTGTGTGGATCTCCTTCATCCCGGCCTATCTCAGCACTAAGGGGAAATACATGGTGGCTGCTGAAGTTTTTGCCATCTCATCATCCAGTGCTGGACGTATGGGCTGTTTCTTAATTTCCAAATGTTACATTAATCTACTGAGACCAGAACTCAACACAAAGTCCAATTTAATTTTTCAAAGGAAATAATGCAGAATCAAGATCAAAATCTCTGAGTGTGTGAGTGTGTGATGGGATAAGAAAGGATAGGGGGGATTTCAATCATTATCAGAACAGTCCCAGGAATAAAGAATAAAAGGTGACATGTATGAATGCCAGTCTTCTGGCATGCTTTGAAGCCAAAAACCTGTTGAAGATCTGTTCTTTAGATGTATAAACCCTCGTACACCCAAATGTGACACAATTTTTTTCCAGACCCAACACTTTTGAATACACCAAGTTTGAGGGGGCGTGTGTTGCCAGAATTGTACAAATGTGACAAAGTTTGGAGCATCACTGTTGTAGAAATCCATACCGATTTCAAAGCGGCATTACTGAGACAAATTTTGACGTAGATCAGGACACACGTATAAAGCCCTGTGAGACACTTTCATACACACTGGTGCCCTTTACACTCCTCTAAAGCAAATTAAAACTGGCGTGTAGGTGTCAGGTCTAATACATGTCACCCAAAGTTTCTAAAATAAAAAGCTCAGAATAAACTCTAAAAAGAAGGGATTTTTCAGAAGCAGCAGAATTGTGAATACAGCTCTGGACTTTATTACATGTCCCAAATGTACTATATATTTGTTATATATAAACATTTAAATGCCCAAAGGCTAAAAAACCCTTTCATTGGTGTCTTCAGTAAAATACATTTTCTATCAAAGTTTAATAATCCTATGATAGGTTCTTAAGACTCAATAAGTAATTCCTCCAAGCACTGATTGCAGTTCATGTATCTTGTATTGTTACCTACAGATGAATAACAATTCTAGAATCCAATAAATGGTTGTGTTGGTGTAAAGCATCTTGTTGTTCTGGAGTCTGTGCTCTACATCGGTTCCCTTTAATTATCATAAGTATAAAGAGTGGGAGGATCAATAGAAAAAAATCCCGACTGTATGGAAAAATGACCACAGTCAATACAAGTTCCATCACAGACAAATCCTGCATCAGATATTAGAGAATACGGTATAAGACAGAGAGTAGAAGAGACATTTGGATGATGAGCTCCAATGGGAATGGTGTGAGGTGATACTCTCTGTAATATAAAAATATAAATTCACTTATATCACTGTGAGGTCAATAGTGAGCTCTGACATCTTCCTAGATATTATGTTATAAGAACCAGACAGATAAAAATATAAATCATCCAATAAGTGTGAGATAGAAGCGTCCAACTGTGGTTACATCATTAGAGGGTTCCTCAGAATAATTGAGAAATGTGAAATTAGTCCATGAATCTAACTTTGTATGAACAGAACAGTAAATCTACCAAGATACACAGAGACAATGCAAGTCCTTCACTCTCAGGAACTTGGTGACTTTGCCCCCTATCCCAAGTTACACTGGCAGGGATGGGAGGCTGCTCCTCAAAATCAGTTATAAGGCAACTGCACTTGGAGGACATTGGTTGCTTCTGATAAACTTTCCTTCCTATATGACAGACACCATAGAACCTCTTGAATTCTATTAGTCCTTGGACTCTTTTTCAGACTTTTCTCTGCATATATAGGTTTTTATAAATTCTGAGCAATTGGTAAGTAAGGAGCTACTATAAGATAAATCCACAGTCGTCTCCCCAGAGATAACCTGTCCTGTATTACATCCAATGTAACCCTATAATGTTCTCCTGAAATAAAATTACTGGTACAGATAATAAATGAGTTTCATTGGCTCTAAAGTCCACCTCAGCAGATGAGCAATTATATAATTTACTAATCCCTATATAACATTAATGTGCAGAGAACAATATGTATACAGTCCATATATACACAGTGGAGTCTCATTATTATGACCTGCAGCTAATATGTAGTGTAACCACCATATGCAGCACAGACGGCAGATAGATGGGCCGGGACTGATTCAATAAGGTCCTGATGGGTTGTCACACGTATCTGGAGCCATGCTGACATTATCCCACATCTGCTAGAACATCCATGCACCCAACAGCACCATCCAGGGGACCCAGACATGCTCAATTGGGGTCTGCAGAATTAGGAGACAGGGTAATCCTTGGAAGTCTTGTTCATGCTCAGTGTCGGACATTTATAACCCTGTGATATGTCGCATTGTCTTGCTGGAACATCTGATCTGTCCTGTAGGAGACAATCAGCATGTATGGGTGTATGTAATCTGCAAGGAGGGATTCATACCCAAAGGTGAGAGCGCCTTCCACATGAATGAGTGGGTCATAAAATGCCCAGAAAACCTTCCCCAACCTTAACACTGTCCCACCAGCTTGTGTTCTTTTACATCTTATGTGTTTGCACTTTTCTTTCCCCTTGATCTTGTATTATTGTCTCCACACTTTGTCTCCATTATTCCTTATTTTCCTCTTGCTTTATGTGTTTATGATCTTTGATACTATGTGCATTTCCTTGCTGGTTATTGCAGTAATAGAGTCCATACCATTGGGTGTTTTGTGTAAGGTCTTTATTAAAGCAAAGTCAAAAAACATACAGGAAAATGCAGATAATCCATGAAAAAGATAAACTGGCAGTGGATCTTTGAAATCATGAGGGACATGAGGGGCAAAAAGTTCAAAACAAAAAAGAGAACATATTTGGACCAGGAGGAACATGAGAGGAACTGCGGACTAGAACCAGGAGGAACACCAGAGGAACTGCAGACTAGAACCAGGAGGAATACCAGAGGAACTGTGGATTAGAACCTGGAGGAACACTAGATGAACTGAGGACTTGGATCAGGAGGAACACCAGAGGAACTGCGCACTAGAACCTGGAGGAACATTAGAGGAACTGTGGATTTGTACCAGGAGGAAAAAAAGATGACCAGAAGACAGGATACAGCAACAGATGGCCAGCAGACAGAATACAGCCAACAGGCAGAGGTCAGCTCCAGGCAGGAAAAAAAACAGGAGTACAGATGACCTGGGGCACTGTGCAGGAAGTCCAGAATGCACAATACAAACTCAGGCCCTGATTGGAACAAGTAGCAGGGCTAAATAGTTCCACCAGGAATTAGGATGGGCGACAGCTGTGAGTGCCAATGGCAGATTAACTGTTGCCCTGCTGGAAGGCACGGAGAGCACTTAACAGCTCACATAGCAACCCCCAGAGTCAAAGACAAGGTGCAGGCAAGAGCTTACAATCTCCTTGCCAAAAACGTTTTAAAATGGTCTAGCATCTCACCCTTATAGGCATTAATGAGCACTGGGGGGCTATGAGGCTGTCTCTGGTTCAGCAGTTGTCACTCCTAGGGCCACTCTTGGTAGATATTAATTACTGCATACTGGGAACTCCCTACCAGACCTTCCAATTAGAAGATGCTGTTTCCTAGGTATTTAGTCATCACAATTTGAGGGTGGAAGCAGTTATAGCCCCCTGGAACCCACTGCTCTGGTCACAGTGGCTGAAAGTCTCACAACCATGCCTCTTAAACCCCTCTAGAGCTGGCACCAGTGAAGAGAGCATCTGCATGATGGATGTTGGTGGTGATAGTTATCCCCCCGGGGCACGCTGTGTTGGTGTTCTCTCCCTCAAATGCCTGCTGTAGGTAATGTGTGAGGTGCCCTTGGTGTTTGATGCAGAAATAACAGGGAGGAGATGCAGGTTTAACTTTAAAAAAACTGTGGCAGCGGAGGCCTCTTTTACTTCCAATAAGGCAGGATGTTGCACACATGATAGCGGAATTAATTTACACTTGTCTTCACCCAGTCCCAGCCACTCAATATCTCATTGCTGAAGCTGTGATCCTCAACAAAATAAGTTCCTTGCATAAATGCCTTCCAGATTCAGCTTTATCTGGATTACCTTCATAAATTTTGGGGCAATGGCCAGGCCAGAGGCTTAACTGGGTTCCAAAAGGCATGAGGTCTGGTGGGACTAGTATTACCTCACGAAGTCCCGAGGATCCAAGGTCTTGCACTGCCTTGCTAAGACTTTCTGAATCCTCCTGTTCCACTCCCATGCGGCCAGGGAAGAAAGGGTTAAAGCTGCACCCTGAACTCGGGGGCAGCACAGCCTGTGTCAGGGCGGCATGATGGATTGCACCTCTGACAGATGCTGGACAGTTGATGACACTGATAATCCCAAAAGTGGGAATCAGTGAAGTAAATCCATTGGAAAGACCCAGGAT
The DNA here is from genome assembly GCA_025379985.1 of Phyllomedusa bahiana. NCBI lineage: Eukaryota > Metazoa > Chordata > Amphibia > Anura > Hylidae > Phyllomedusa > Phyllomedusa bahiana. The sequence continues at coordinate 59,323 of JAODAL010010526.1, forward strand.
ACTCAACTTACCTAGCTTATATAACCTCCCACTCCATCCCCACCCTTGTGTTGTCATAGGTATTCCTGCCAAAGTTTTGAGTGGTTGCAGCTGGTTACAATTTCAGCAAAGCAGCATGAATATACAACTTCTGCAGACATGAGTACAAGCTATTAGCTAAAAACAGGGGTGAAAGAGAGGTCAACTAACATTATAAAGAACATTTATCTCACTACCTATAGTGCAGTTATAGCAGATATAAGTTAAATTACAAATAAACATTATTAAACTTTTTTTTAACAATTCAACAACTCCTGCACACTACACCCCCCCTCCATTTTTTCCTTTTGACAGCTAAAAAGATTAATCCAGTAGTGGTCCAAATAATGGTTTAATTTGGGGAAAGCAGCACTAACAACAAAAATAGCCTGATTTCAGCAATAAAAAACTAATGTACAGTCCATGTGAAACACCAATCTGGCTCACAGTTCCTCTTGTGGTTGGCATTTTCTTTTCCCCACCGGGATGAAGAGGGTGGGGTGAAGTGGCAATCGCAGACTATATGCTGTAGCAGGTACACCAAACCTTGTGCACAACTGAGTACAACTCCAGCCTGGGAACCACACCCCGCTCCCCTGAGCCTCCTGGCTAATATAGGCAACACCTTGCTGGGATACATGGGAATAGTCATCCCACCTTAGTACTTCAGCTTGGATTAGCTGCTACAGCAGTTATACTAATATCCCTAAGTGTCAGTAACCTAAGGTTACTGGCAAAAAGCTACCTGCTCACATCACCAAGGCCAGGTACCTAGGTGACACAAATACCTTAAAAGGAGCCCTAAATAATGTGGGGTTGGTTAATGGAGCACCCCAAGAGCCAGAGGCAGACAAGAGGTACCCCCACTTAGTTATGCATGGGAACCTCTTGTATCATGTGACCAGGGTCAGGGAAAAGCTGGTGGAACAGTTGCTGCTGCCTTAATTGTATAGTTGGATGGAATAAGATCTTGTGTATTCCCATGTGCTAGGGGGACAACTGGGGGCGGACAAGAGTTCTTCAGAGATTCTACTGGCCGGGATGTTACAGGGAAATTCAGGATTATTGCCAGTCCTGTGCTGTGTGTCAGGTAAGCTTCCACAGTCCATTGGTGACATTGCACATTATGGAGGTCTCTTTTGATAGGATAGCAATGGACTTGGTAAGACCTTTGGCAAAATCCGCTAACGGACACCAGTATATATTCTGATCATAGTGGACTAGGCCACCCAATACCCAGAGGCGTTGCTGCTCAGAAATACCTTCTCCAAAGCAATTGCCCAGGAGTTGGTCCACGTTTTTTAAAGAACTGACTTGCCTAAGGAGGTCCTAATTTATTTGGGAACCCTGTTCATGTCAAAGATTATCCATGATCTTTGCAAGGCCTTAAAGGTCATACAGTTATGTATTTCTTTCAAATTTTCTGCCAAAATGGCAGGGGCAATATGAGGTAGTGGAAAAGGTGGGCGAAGTGAACTACCAGGTACACCAACAAGGCAATAGGCAAACTTATCAGATCTATCATGTCAATTTGTTGAAGCCATCGAAAAATAGGGACCCTCCTGAAGCCCCTTGCATGGTGAACCATACAGAGTAAGACCTTGAAGAAGTGAGAATCGCAGAGACCCTATCGCGCTCCCAGAAGCAGAAGTGTGGGAAACTATTGGAACAATAGTTTACAGGTCTAACAAACAAAATTCAGCATGAGATCCTTATGGAACCACATGCAAGAGTGCATTTAAAACCATATCAGACTCCCGAGGCCCGCCGGGAGGTCATTACAAAGGAGGTTCAGAGAATGTTGAACCTCAGGGTTATTGAGGAATAGAAGTGGGCTGGTCTAGTGCCATGTGTGTCCTATTGCAATGATGACCTGTCTTGGCTATTCATGCATGTTGTGTTTGCCTGTCTGTGTCCCCTTTGTTATTGTTGCTACTCACCTGTCCCCGATCCTGTTCCTGTCTGGATTTACACACTCTTCTTAGCTCAGGCACAAGCTCACTGGTCTGGATTTAAAAGGACAGTGTCCCAATTTCTTTTCCAATGAGCGACGACCTCCTGGCATATAAGGAACTTCCTACCTCTGTTTCTGGTCAGTTCATTAAAGGGGTTGTCTCACTACGTAGATTATAGTTGAAAATGTGGGGACCAAAAATCTAAGGATGTACGTCCTTGGTTACTATTGGCAAAGTGCTACGGTTTTAGAGAACGGGCTGGTTTACATGTGCTTAGCAACGGTGTTTGTTTACTGGTCAGGGAAGCATTCTGTCCTGCCCAGGTTGTGCACATGCAAAGGAAAGGCAGTGAAGGAGGGGCAGGGTTGTGTGTATTGGCAGGCATGGAGGAGAAGCAGTGAGAGGACATGCAGGGGGGTTGTGTGTATTGGCAGCGACGTGCAGGGACAAGAGGCAGTGAAGAGCGGGGAAGGGAGTATTAGCAGCCACAGGGATGTGTATATTGGCAGCCACAGGGATGGAGGAGAGGCAGTGAAGAGGATACAATACACACAACCCCCCAGCATGTCCTCTCACTGCTTCTCCTCCTTGCCTGCCAATACACACATCCCTGCCCCTCCTCTTCAGTGCCTTTCCTTTGCATGTGCGCCACCTGGGGAGGACAGAATTCTTCCCTGACCAGTAAACAAACACCGTTGCTAAGCACATGTAAACCAGCCCGTTCTCTAAAACCGTAGAACTTTGCCAATAGTAACCAAGGACGTACATCCTTAGATTTTTGGTCCCAACATTTTCAACTATGATATTCGTAGTGAGACAACCCCTTTAATGTCCATCTGAGCTTCTGTCCACTGCTTTCTGCTGTGTCCTGCTGTGTTGCCTGTCTGTCTGATACCCGGTTCCTGGATTCTGCTGTTACCTGTTGTTATGTCTGTCTGTTCCTGTGTATGTTTGACCATGCTGTCCTGCATGTCTGTTACCTAGGTTCCTGTTGCTGCTGTATCATGCTGTCTGGCGTGTTTGCCTGATGCCTGGGTACCTGGATTCTACTGTCCTGATACCTGTTTACCCAGCTCTGTCCTGCCATTTTGCCTGTTTGCCTAATGCCTAGGTTCCTGGATTCTGCTGCTATCTGCCCTCCCTGTTTACCTGCTGTGTCCTGCCGTCTTGACTGTCAACCTGATACCCATTTAGCCTCATGTCAGCCTGTCCCCTGTGTTCCTGCTTTATTCTGGTGTTGTATCTGCTTGATACCTGCCTGCACTCTGTCATCTGCACTTTAGCTGCCTCTGCAAGTAGCCACGTCAAAAGTAGCAATCTGGGGGTTCCCCGCATTGAAGTCCGTTCCAGCCTTGCGGCAAGCTCCGGTGAAGACTGGGGGCCCCTTAGATGCTGCTCCCTGGCATGGTCTTCTATGCCACCATCTACACTCATGGGGGCCCAGAGGATGCACAACTACTCAACGATCCTGACCCATCTTTGTGTGACACCCGCTGGCTCATGGTCTGGCTCAGAGCTTCTGTGCCCACTGGATCATGGTTCGCCCAGTGCTTCTGTACAAGCTGGCTCATTCCTTGCCCAGAGCATCTGTATCTGTCTGGCTCATGGCTCGCCCAGAGCTTCTGTACCCACCTGGCTTATAGTCGCCCCTGAGCTTCCTCCACTCCCTTTCTAGTGACCGGTTAGTTCCTCCTGTGTACCTCCTTTTCTAGGTATTCCCAGTACTGACTATCACTGTGCCTGCAGTTTATTTTGGTGCTACCTCCAAAGACGTTTCAGGCCCAAGACTTATGTGGGATATCCTTTCAGTGGATTTGGAAAAGGAGGCTTAAGAGGGATGGATATTATCACGGTCAATGCCATGTCCCTGCTGCGTTACTGTTTTTATCCTAGTCCCTGTTGTGTCCCTTGTTGCTGGGTACTCACCTGTCCTTGCTCCTGTTGCTGCCCATATTCCTGTCTGTGTCTGCACACGCTCTCTGGGGCGCGCACGCACTTGCTGGTCTGGATTTAAAGGGACAGTGTTCCAATTACCTGTCCATTGACCTACAACTTATTATCATCTAAGTAACTTCCTGCTTCTGTTCCTGGTCATTTCATTAATGTCCATCTGAGCTCCTGACCTCGGTTCCTGCTTTTACCTGTCGTTATGCCTGTCTTTTCCTCCCTACATTTAGCCCTGCTGTTTCCTGTTGTCCTGTCTGCTATGTGGGTTCCTGTTTCTGCTGTTACCTGCCGGCCTGTCAGACTAATAACCCGTGTTCCTGATTCTGCTGTTACTTGCCATCATGCCAGTCAGCTACTTGCCTAAGACCCAGATTACAGCCAAACATTTAACCCCATGATGTCCTGGCTTCTATTCAATTAACCTATGTTCCCGTATTTACTTTTCTGCTGTATCCTGCTGTTGTACCAATCCATGACCTGCCTGAGACTCTGTAATCTGCCTGTACCCAGTGTACTTTTTCCTGCACTTCGGTTGTCACCGTGAGTAGCCTGCGGGCAGGGCCGTTCCTAGGCTAAATTTCACTGAGTGCGAGGTGAAGAAATTTCGCCCCCCCCCTCCCAAACATAATGCACCACAATGAAACACAGTGCATCACCATTAACCAAATCTAAAATATACAACAAGCTTTATCACAAAGTGCTTTGTATAACACTACTAAATAATAGTCATACAGTTACCAAATCACACTGCTAAACTAAACCAGACTCCCCGGCGAAAACTACCAATGTCGTACTAAGACCACATATTACCAGCACATAGTGACCGAATAATACCACCACACCATGACCACATATCACCAGCACATAGTTACTAACTACCGCAACATCGTGACCACATATCACCACCATATAGTGACTGAATAATACAAACTGACCATTACTGAATACAAAACATTATACTACAACCTATATTTCCCCCATACAGTGACTATACAGTATTGAATACCAGTTGTACACAGGCTCTGCAGACATATAAATGATTACAGTAAAGTTATATCCAGGCACTTACAGGAGACGTCTCTTAAGAGTTGTTGTTTCTCTTCATCTGTCCCAGACGCCATAACGTCTTCTCCCGGCCACAACTCTTTACTGTAAAATTTACAAAACAAACATCTTAGGGGCCTCAATTTATCAGCACTTCTCTACCAATTCCTATCTCTATACAAACTCCCCATCTATAGCACCTCATATGGTAGCCATGTAATATGCTCCCTGTAGCCAGACAGTAGCCCCTGTAGCCATGTAGTAGCCCCTGTAGTCAGACAATAGCCCCTGTAGCCATGTAGTAGCCCCTGTAGCCAGACAGTAGCCCCTCTAGCCAGGTAGTAGCCCAATATAGTCAGGTAGATGCCCCTATAGTCAGGTAGTGACCCTTATGACCAGGTAAATGCCCCTATAGCCAGGTATTAGTCCCTTATAGCCAGGTAGTAGTCCCTCATAGCCATGTAGATGCCCCTATAGCCAGGCAGTAGTCCCTTATAGCCAGGCAGTAGTCCTTTATAGCCAGGTAGATGCCCATATAATCAGGTAGATGCCCATATAGCCAGGCAGTGCCCCCATAGCCAGATAGTGCTCCCATGTAGCCAGACAGTGCCCCCAGGTAGCCAGACAGTGCCCCCCTGTAGCCAGACAGTGCCCCCCTGTAGCCAGACAGTAGCCCCTGTAGCCAGGTAGTAGCCCCTTATAGTCAGGTAGATGCCCCTATAGTCAGGTAGTGACCCTTATGACCAGGTAGATGCCCCTATAGTCAGGTAGTGACCCTTATGACCAGGTAAATGCCCCTATAGCCAGGTATTAGTCCCTTATAGCCAGGTAGTAGTCCCTCATAGCTATGTAGATGCCCCTATAGCCAGGCAGTAGTCCCTTATAGCCAGGCAGTAGTCCTTTATAGCCAGGTAGATGCCCATATAATCAGGTCGATGCCCATATAGCCAGGCAGTGCCCCCATAGCCAGACAGTTCCCCCAGGTAGCCAGACAGTGCCCCCATAGCCAGACAGTGCCCCCATGTAGCCAGACAGTGCCCCCAATACCAGGCAGTGCCCCCATAGCCAGGCAGTGCCCCCATGTAGCCAGGCAGTGCCCCCATGTAGCCAGACAGTTTCCCCATGTAGCCAGACAATGCCCCCATGTAGCCAGACAGTGCCCCCAGGGAGCCAGACAGTGCCCCCATAGCCAGACGGTACCCCATGTAGCCAAACAGTGCCCCCATGTAGCCAGACAATGCCCCCATAGCCAGTGCCCAGCATAGCTAGACAGGGCCCCATTGTAGCCAGGCAGTGCCCCCATAGCCAGACAGCGCCCCTTGTAGCCAGGCAGTGCCCCCTTGTAGACAGGCAGTGCCCCATAGCCAGACAGTGCCCCCAGAGCCAGGTAGTGCGCCCATGTAGCCAGGCAGTGCCCCCATAGCCAGGTAGTGCCCCCATGTAGCCAGGCAGTGCCCCTATAGCCAGACAGTGCCCTCATAGCCAGACAGCACCCCCATGTAGCCAGGCAGTGCCCCCATAGCCAGACAGTGCCCCCATGTAGCCAGGTAGTGCCCCATTGTAGCCAGGCAGTGCACCCAGATAGCCAGGCAGTGCCCCCATAGCCAGACTGTGCCCCCAGGTAGCCAGACGTGCCCCCATGTAGCCATACAGTGCCCCCCTAGCCAGACTGTGCCCCCCTTGTAGCCAGGCAGTGCCCCCAGGTAGCCAGACATGCCCCCATGTAGCCAGACAGTGCCCCCATAGCCAGGCAGTGCCACCATTGTAGCCAGGCAGTGCCACCATTGTAGCCAGACAGTGCCCCCAGGTATCCAGACAGTGCCCCCATAGCCAGGTAGCAGCTATTGATTAAATTAAAAAAAAAAATGACTCACCATGCCACGATCCCACGGTCCTCGCTTCCAGCTTTGGGAGCTGCAGAGAAGTGTAAGCAGCGTGAGCTTACGCTGTCACGCAGCTCACAGAGATCTCCTCAGCGGCAGAGCTGCCAGCCGAGGAGATCAAGCGACGCAGGGGGCGTGGTGAAAGCCGTGCGCCCCCTTTGACACTGATACAGGGGAGAAGGCAGGAAGGGAACGATCCGTCCTGCCTCCTCCCTGTACCAGCAGCTGCATAGCAAGGGTGCAGCTGCTGCGTGACTCTGCGCAGCCGTGTTACAACGGCTGCACAGAGTCAAGGGTGGACCTCCGGGCGGGCGAGTCAGGCGGTCGCGGCGCCCCCCTCGGGTGAGTGCTGCCTCGCCCACCCCTAGGAACGGCCCTGCCTGCGGGTTACCTACAGCTAAGGATGTTCGGCATTGCATTGGTTTTCGGTGAAGATCGGGGGACCTTTTATCTCTGCATCATCTATGCTCACTCTGGCCCAGAAGCGCCACAGTGCCCAACGTTCGACGTGTCAGTGCCTGCTGACCATTTGAAATGGGAAAAGTGGCAGTCGAAGCTCATAACTAGATCTGACTAGCTGAAAGCCCAACACGATCAAGATAACAAGCATGAAGAGGAGCAGCATGTGGAGCTTACACAGAGTCCATACACTCGCTGCACAAAAGAGGAAGTTATATGTGATTCCAGTGCGAAAATGGTGAAAGGGAAAACTTATCAAAGAAAAAGAAAGAGATTAGTACAAATTCGAATATTTGTTTTGTTGCTCACTGAAAACAATAAGGGTCGCCATGTTTGATCGGAGGTGCGTCTGTTTGTCCCCCTGGCGAAAACTGCGGCTCCCGATCCCGAACACCCTATCGTACGTCAGGGATGCGATGGTTTTTTATTAGGCGAATCCTACCGCCACGTTCGGTCTGCACCTAACATGAGACGAGGTGGGCAATGGGCGCATATGGCGGTTCTGGGCGGGACGCAACGACATACGATACTTCCGGGCATGCATGATCGCGACTTGGCAAAGAGTGCGGGCATTGCAGCGCTTGCCAGCTCCCGATAACAGGGCAGACTAGTAGAAGTATGGTCTAACATGACCATGGAGGCAATTGGAAGCGAGAACGTACAAGGAGAGTGAAACATAGTAGAAAATCGCAAAAGAAATCTCGCTCCTCAGCCCCTGAGACATGGAGTCTATTTCTACCAAAAAATCGCTTTTATAGGTGTCAAAACATTATCAGAAAAAGAGCTCAAAACCTTCCAAAAAAAAACAAAAAAAAAAAATCACTTTCCAAAAGTCATGACTGGCCTACATCAGAAGTTAGGAAAATTGGAAATTCTGGGAAATACATAAATCAAAATCTGTAAACTCTTACATCATTGGTCGCAGGAAACCAGGCCAATCCTGAATGATGAGCGACATGACCATTAAAACCTATAACTAGGAGAAGTTTTGACCAATAAATACAAGAGTGCTGACAGTTTCAAAATACAGTAAAAATGCAGAAACTAGCTGAGTTGGTTGATCTAGCGGGGGCTTGGCAATCCTGGCCAATCAAATAGGCGCGGACAGGACCAATTATAACCTATGAGAATTATGGACCAATCAAATCAAAGCTGACAGTTCAAAATACATATAAAAGTCGCAGTAATAGAGCTGACTGGATTTGAGCTGCGGGAGCTTGCATTCCGGGCCAAATCAAATAGAGCGACAGGGACCCATTATAACCATGGAGAAAGAGTGACCAATCAATAATCAAAGGCGGGACAGTTCAAAATACAAGTAAAAATGCGTAAAGAGCTGATTGGTGGATGCCGAGGGGTCTTGGCTATCTTAGCCAATCAAGCGCCAAGCTACGTTCTCCCATTGTAGTCTATGGCCAGATCCGGGGCAATGAAATTCTCGTCTCTCACGCAATGGAGATATGATGGAAACAAATGTTTTTATTAGGTGTCAAATAATTTTCTAAAAAGATCTAATCCTTCGTATAAACATAAAACAAATCAAATCCCTAACTACGCGTTTTTGTGTCGCCGAGACCCGGCACACATCCAAATTTGAGATATCGAAATTGCCCGAAAATAACATAATTCAAATTCTTGGTAAGCTCTTCTCAATGGTCGGCAGAAACCACCCATAAGAATAAGACGCACAGTGAACCATAAAACCAATGGAGAGTTATTTGCCCAATCAAATGCAAAAGGAGTGAACAGTTAAAAATACAGTAAAAAGGCAGAAAACGAGCTGATTGGTTGTAGGGCAGGCAGCAGATATGAAGGCCATCAATCAGATGGGTAGTGCGTCTATTTTGTGTGAAGAATAGAAGGGCGCGATAGAACGGGGCTCCCTAAACGTTATTACCTGTCCCAAGAAATTTTCTAGTACAGTGAGTGGGGTGGGGAAAAAGAGGGTGCTCGTCCTGCTTAGCCAATCAAGCGGTGAGCTACCTTCTCAAGAGGCTATGGAAAAGAAATGCATGAGCGAGCTCGTTGTTTTGGTGATTTTGCTCATTTTAAAACGAGGCGCGGTTATGGGGGCCCATGGGAGATGCGTGCGCTGACGCTCTTTAGGGTTTTTCTAATGCAATCTGTAATAACAACAGACATGGCCAAAATCAGATGATAACACTCACGAAGTTGTACAGAATGTTATATAAAATTAACAAAATAATGGGGTATCGAAACAAAAAAAGAAATATATATGAATTCAAATGATTAATTTTGTTATTTCATTGATTTCGTTAGCTAATAAACAATAGATATGGGTAACGAAAAATAAAGAAATAAAAATTAACTCATGAATTCAGTTTTATATATTTCTTTTTTTGTCGGTAACCCCCATTAATATGTAAATTTTTAAATAACATCTGTACCAGTTCGTGAGTGTATCATCTGATTTTTTGGCCATGGTACAGATTATTATAGATTGCATTAGAAAACCCATTAAGAGCGCTCGCTCGCTCTCCCATTTGGAGACCCAATAACCGCGCCTCTTTAACGTAGCCAATCAGCAACAGAGCTCGCTACTGCATTTCTTTTCCCTCATAGAACTCTATGAAAGGTAGCTCAGCCGCTGATTGGCTAAGCTGGACATCCTCTGCCCCCAACCAATCACAGTACTTGAATACAGTATTTCCCTATAGACAGTAATAACTTTAGGGTGCCCTTCTATCGCCCCTCTGTCCTCCACTCAATAGACGCACTACAAATTATTGGTGATTCATAGCTGCCGCCTGTCTCCAACCAATCAGCTCTTTCTGCCTTTTATCCAGTATTTGAATCTGTCCCCCTTTTTCATTTGAGTCGGTCAAGACTTCTTCCATAGGTTATAATGGGACACTGTTGCTCCTATTCTGATTTGGCTGGGTTTTCCCTGCCGACCAATTGAGAATGCTATACAGAATTTGAATTACTGTGAGAGATGGGCGAAGTTATCAAAAATTCGATGCGCTCACTTCGCCGAATTTTCCGGACAAAAATAAATTCGTACGGAATTGACTTTCGCCACGAAGGCGCGTTGGATAAGCAGCTTTTCCAGGCTGCACAGAACTGCAGGTGCGGGTAGAAACGTTGTGCCATCTCAAATATTCAAGAAAGAGCTTGTTTGGTAGGCATGACAAGTGCTGGGTTTTTAGTAATGACACGCAGATGACTGCCGGTGCTCTAATATCGCGTCGACTATAAAATGTCCCTGGGCACTTATGAGGGCTAAACTGACTATAAAACTAACGGTATGGTAGCCTATATAGTCATGCCAGCGAACGCGAAAAAAACAAGCTGAAGCGTCAGGTGTCACCATTAGTGACAAGTGATGGAGTGACGGCGGCAGCCACAGCAGCATGATGGCAGGCAGTAGGCAACAAGGACATTCTGGAGGTGGTAAAACACTAGAAGCCACAGAGTGGCACAATGACGGAGAGCGAGGTCACGGCGGCACATATGAGGTCAGGGCATGGCACATATTGACACAGTGTGAGGTTCACGTGCGGCATGCAGGATGAGATCAGGCAGTGGCACAATACAATTCAGCGAGGCGCAAAACAGTATTATCCACAGAGTGCCAACAATCACACAGTAGGCGGTCTCCGCGGCAGCAGTATGAGTCAGGCATGGCACAAAATGACATTCAGGAGGCGCAAAACAGTATTAGGCCACAGAGTGCACAAATCACACAGTGGTGAGGTCATGGCGGCACAGTATGAGAGCAGGCAGTGGCACAAGACATTCTGCGAGGTGGCAAAACAGAATTATGCCACAAGTGCACAATCACACTGTGGGCGGTCACGACATGCAGCACATCAGATCAGGCAGTGGCACAATAACATTCTGGAGGCAGCAAAACAGTATTAGCCACAACGTTGTGGCACAATCACACAGTATGGAGGACATGCGGAAGCAGTAATGAGGTCAGGCAGTGCACAATGACAATCTAGAGGCAAAAAACATATTTAGCCACATAGTGGCACAATCACACCGCATAAAGTGGGAGTCACGACAGCAGCAGCATGAATCAGGCAGTGGCACTAATGACATTCTGGAGGCGCAAAACATATAGGCAACAGGAGTGGCACAATCACAACACAGTGATGGAGGTCACTGGCGGCATCATTATAATCGAGCCAGATGCTCAATAGACATTCTGGAGGGCGGCAACATATAATCTATGCCACAGAGTGCACCAAATCAAACAACAAGTTGGAGGTCACCGGCGGCAGCAGTATGAATCAGGCAGTGGCACAATGACATTCTGGAGGGTGGCAAAACAGTATTAAGGCCACAGATGGCACAATCACACAGTGTGGAGTCAGGCGCGCAGCATAGGAGTCAGCATGCACAATGACATTCTGAGGCGCAAAAAGTATTAGCGTCCACAAAGTGGCACAATCACACAAGTGTGAGTCACGACAAGCAGGCAGCATGAATCAGCAGTGGCACAATGACATATCTGGAGGCGCAAAACAGTATTAGGCCACAGAGTGCACAAAGCACCCATGTGAGAAGTCCACGGCGGCAGCAGTAAGAGATCCGAGCTGTGGCAACAAGACATTCTAGGGAGGTGCAAACTGTATTAGGCCCCAAGGTGGCACAATCACACAGTTGATCACGGCGGGCAGCAGTAATAGGTCAGGCCATGGGCACAATGACATTCAGGACGGCGGAAAAACAGTATTACCACAGGAGTGGCACAATCACACAGTGTGGAGGTCACGTGGCGGCAGCACGTAATGATATCAGGCAGTGGCACAATGACATTCTGGAGCTGGCAAAAACAGTATTAGCCACAGAGTGGCCCCACAATCACGACATGTGGAGGTCACGGCGGCACAGTATGAATCACAGTGCGGCACAATGACATTCCTGGAGGGGCAAAACATAGTATTAGGCCACAGAGTGGCACAATCACTCAGGGTGGAGGTCAGGGCGTGCAGCAGTATGAGATCAGGCATGGCACAATACATTCGGAGGTGTGGCAAAAACAGTATTATCCACAGAGTGGCACAATCACACAGTGTGGAGGTCTGACAGCACAGCATGAGATAGCAGATGTCACAAAGAAATTTCCTGGAGGCCAAAACAGTTATAGGCCACAGAGGCACAATCACACAGTGTGAAGGTCACAGGCGGCAGCGATAGTGGTCAGGCAGGTTGCACAATGACATTCTGGAGGCGGCAAACAGTATTAGCCACAGAGTGCACAATCACACAGTGTGGAGGTCACGGCGCAGCAGTATGAGGTCCAGCAGTGGCACAATGACTTCAGAGGCGGCAAAAACAGTATTAGGGCCACTGGAGTGCACAATCACACAGAGTGTAGAGGTACGCGCAGATTAAGAGAGCCAGCAGTGCATCACTGGTACATTCTGGAGGTGGCAAAAACAGTATTAGACCACTGAGGGGCACAAGCACACATGTGAGTCACTGAGCGCAGCAGTATGAGGTCAGCCGCAGTTGGCTCAATGACATTCTGGGATGCAGCAAAACATATTAGGGCCACAGAGTGGCACACAATCACACAGTGTGGATGGTCAGCGGGCGGCAAGCAGTATGAGGTCAGCAGTTCACAATGACATTCTGGAGGCGCAAAAACAGTATTAGGCACCGAGTGGCACAATCACACAGGGAGGAGGTCTCGGCGGTCAGCAGTATGAGAGCCAGGCCGTGGCCAATGACATTCTGGAGGTGGCAAAACAGTAAATTAGGCCACAAGTGGCACAATCACACACGTGTGGAGGTCACGATTAAACCCCTAGCAGCAGCATAAATCAGGCAGTCTCACAATTGACATTCTGAGGCGGAGCCAAAAACAGTATTAGGCCACAGAGTGACCACAATCACACAGTGGAGTCACGGCGGCAGCCAGTATGAGGTCATGGCATGTCCACAGGACATTTCTGGAGGCCAAAACAGTAATAGCCACTGCGTGCCACAATCACAACAGTTGGAGGTCACTAGGCGGCAGCAGTATGAGATCAGGCAGTGGCACAAAGACATTCTGGAGGCTGCAAAACAGTATTAGACCACAGAGTGGCACAATCCACACAGGTGGAGTCACGAACAGCAGCAGCATGAGATCAGGCATGGCTACCAATGACCATTCTGAGGCGCAAAATAAGTATTAGGCACACAGTTGGCACAATCACACAGTGTGGAGTCCATCACACCAGGCAAGCAGCATTTGAATCAGCGCAGTGGCCACAAATGAACATTCTGTGAGGTGGCTAAAAACAGAGGAAGCCACCCGAATGGCACTATGACTGAGAGCGGAGGAGTAAACCGCAGCAGCATGAGGTCAGCAGTGGGCACAATGAACAGTGTGGAGGGCACAGCGGAGTCACAGTGCACAGTCAAGAGTCAGAGAGTGGCACAATGGACATACTGGATGTAGCGGCACAAACCGGAGGCAGACCCTACAGAGTGGCACATAAAGACTGAGAGCACAGATCACTGGCTGGCAGCAGCATGAGGTCAGCAGTGGCAAACAATAGACACCGTTGGAGGACATGGGGCAGCACCACAGAGCAGCATAGAGTCCGACTGAGGCAACAATGACACAGTGTGAATGTCACGGCAGAACAGCAACAGCGGCAGCCAGTCCGCATGAGGTCATAGAGAAGGCGCACAATGACAGTGTTAGGTGGGGGTGGCAATACCAGTCCCTGTTAAATAGATGGTGTAGGCAGATGGATAAACTGTCAGCAGATGTGAGGCATCAGCGTGTGCGGCATCAAATATGGCTAGGCAGGTGTTTAAACCCAGACTGACGCCTAACATGGTGTGTGGAAATCCTGGCCGATCCTCGCCCTATTCATCTTGACAAAGGTCATCGATCCACATTTTCCCATGGACAAGCGGTACTCCTTGGTAACGATGGCCCCTGCCGCACGGAAACACCACGCTCTGATCCACACTAGGCTGGACACTCTCCACTGCAAATACTCGGCAAGTTGGCACCCAACATCCAGTTTGGCTGCGCCCATAGGTCCACGATCTTCTAACGCATGCCATGTGCTGTCCAAGTAGCCACAACTGGTGGTTCAGGGGACTGCATCAAAGGCCGGCCTGCTGCTCGCTCGGCTGCCAGCTGGGACTGCCCCTCCTCACTAGCGGGTATTGATGGCTGCTCATCATGACTTCAAACTTAGGTTACTACAACTGATGGAACTGGTACTGCCTCCTACCCCCCCACATTCTTCCCCCTGCAGCCGCAGCTGTAAGTACGTGAGCGCTGAGAAACTCCCCGTCAGACCTTCTGAGGAGGACATGCCACACATAGGCACGGCCAACTGAATTACGAGGATTTCCCTATAGTTATTGAGTTTTGTCCTCCCTCTCAATGCTGTGAAAAGCTCCCCTTTGGACCCGGTAGCAGGTCCAATAGGTGGAGAGCCAGAAGTCATTCCTCTGCCGATGACTGACTATCGGCTGTCACTAGCCAGCAATATAAGCATGCTTGCGGGCCATCTGCACAAGTGACCGCCGAGGGCTCCCTGCCTCCATTATCCACTGTATACTGCCCGGTGTCTGGGGTCAACTACCTCGTCTTCCTCATCCCATCCACCTCCTCCCAGCTGCTCCTCTCCTCCTCTCTGTCACCTGGGTAAGAAAATCTACTCATTCAAACCAGACAATGCTCTGCTCCCATGTCCTCCTCCTCCTCCTCCATTTCAATCCCCACCGAACTCATGTGCCCACGAGATGTATTCGCCTCGTCGCCAGGTCCCCCTGCAACAGATTTTTTCAGCATCTGTTTCCAGGACATGAAGGCATTGGAATGACGGTTATATTCATCCCCGTATCCAGGCGACTGACAAATACATCGTCCCTCGAATGGCCTCACAAACGGCGGGTTGTCACCATGACTGCCACTCGGCTGACATCAAAGTTACACAGGGAATACATTCTGTCTGCCTGGATCATCAAAAAAATCGTACTGGTCCTTCCTCTGTTTCATACAGTCGGTCCAAAATTGTCAGCATGGAAATTCCAGCGTGTAGAAACATCGAATATCAGAGTGTGTTGGGAGGCCGTGCTGCAGCGCAAGCTTCGAGAGGGTGTTCCTGCTTGTACGTAATGGATCACAAAGTGCAATGCACAGTTTCGTTCCTGCCATTTTCAGAATGTTTTCTGAAGATCGTGAAGACTTCAGGAAACTTTTCCATACCCAGATTGAACACTGCCCATGCAGAGTGCGCATGAACCATCCCTCCTCGGTGCATGCGCGGGACACCATGTTTCCTCCCTGTCCGACACCTGGTTCCGATTGCGTTGGCCGCGGAGAAAAGCCACACCCTCGCTTTCTCTTGCTTGCATGACGCGAGCAGTTCCTCCCCTGTGTAGCTTCGTGCGCCGAGGGCAAGCCAGGTGTAGAAACGCTGACACCCGCTGTGCCCTACAACATGTGGTAATGAAGGAGCATATCTTGGGAGGCTGAAGGTATGGTGTGGTGAGGAGGAGGAGGCCGACATTTGCACAGGTAACAGTTTGACAACGTGAGGAGATGCCGGCGTCTCCGCCAAGTTATTGGTTTGCTTCTGGCTGAAAGCACATTCACCCCATTGGGCCCGTAATGGTCATGTACTGGCCCTAACCGGATTTACAGCTCCAACTCCGCGCTGCGTGCCATGCCACCTTGGAACAAACCGATAACTCTATGACTGACCCACCCTCTGATCTACATATTAAGAATGTGTACTCGCTTTTTTGGAAAAGAAATTACAGCTTGGACTCTCCATCTTCCGGCTCCAGCACAACCTATTAGTTTCTCTGAATGGTGCAGATTCAACCATTGGAAAGGGAGGACCTGCAATACCAACAACTTTGGACAGGACACGGTCAGCTGCTGCACCTTGAGGATGAGGTTGGACGCATACGGGTCTCTTTGCATCGCCCTCGCTGAAGCTACTGCTGGCGCCATGATTAGCGAGGAGCTAGGCGCTATCTGGACCGAGATAATGTCAAAGAGATCACTCCCTTCTGCATGAAGTGGTGGAGGCTTGACTGGCTGCAATGGCACGCTGCCACTGGGGCGCTGCTGCTGCTGTTGCGCGCGGCAGGATGGACCACCACATCTGCGGCCACACGTTTCTTTCTCCCAGGCCACCGATGGTGACCGCTGCATCGTTTGACGCAGGGCCATGGTGCCAACGTTAGCTCCCTTGCCTCGCTTTCACTTGCCCACAGATCTTCATATACCCATATTCGGCTCCTCCGGTTCTAGCAAAGAACTGCCTACTGCATACACGCCGAGTATCGGATTTTTTAAACCCCCCCCCCAACGCTCCGCACATGAGTGGACTACTGCCGCCGCTGCCTCGCTGACCCCTGTGCCGCTTCTTTCCTTGGACCTGCGAAAGCAGGTTTTTTTAACCGCCCCGTGCCGCTGGCCTCCGACCTCAGCACTGCTGCTATCCTGCTGACTACGGCCACAACCACGACCACTTGCTGCTTTGCGCTGCTCCTACGCGCAAGCAGAACGCCCTCTTCTCCTTGACGATGATGAAGCCCTTGCCTCACCCGGCTCCCAAGTGCGGTCGCCTACATCATCATCTATTTGTGATTCTTCGGCACTGAGCCCTGACCTCATCACCGTCTTGGATGCCTGAGGCTGACCTCTCACAACAAGAACTCCCATGCCACCTCTCCACACTAAACTTTGTGCCGCCTACTGCAAGAAGCTGGCGATATTGCCCCATTTCTTCGTTCTTCGCTGGCCAATAAGCTGCTGACTGCCCTCCTCAAATTGTTTCATCCTCGCATATACCCATTAGACCACATAGTACATAGTACATCTCTGGCTGAGGGAACCCGGATGACATGGTGGGCTGAGAACAGGTGAGTGGCGTGCTGAACCGCGCTCCCGGCCATGCCAAATAATTGGTTGTGTCCAAGAGTTTCCCACCGACTCTTGCTGGGTTGTTCAATGTCATCTGGGAGAAGAGGATGACCTAGTCAACAATCAAGAAACCGCCTGGGGTTGCTGAAACAACACACGGCCCTAGATGACAGCGGCAGTTGGTGTCTCAGACCGACGACCCCTGCAGAACGACGTCCCCTTGCTTGCTGTCAACCATGGGCCTGTTCCAGAATTTTGTGCCACTGCCAACCTACGCAGGTGCAAGCCTCCACCGCTCTGTCTGACATACTGTTTGTGTCAAAATGTACAGAACCTGTTGATGATGAATCTGTAGATGATAAATATACACCCTGTTTATTGACGTCCAAATGAACCCAGTAACAAGCTTGGTAACCGCTTGGATTTAAATTTGCGCTCCACAAAAGGCCACAAGAAATTTACTGTATTTGTCGTTTTAAAAACAAATATGTGTTTTACACGGACTATGAATTAGGCTGTATATCTGGAAAAAATGTATATATTGTTTGCGTTAAAAAGACGGTTATTTTTTCAGAGCACACAGCAAAACAACGCTTTAATTAACCCCTGATGTAAATTGCGCAACTAGAATTAGCCGCACAAATAGTAGCTTTGAAAGCGTGTTACAATTGCGTGTTTCTACGCCACACAACAAGAGATACAGTATTGTACTTAGACCTTGCTTGTGAATTAGGCTATACAGGAAAAATTTATATATTTTTGGGGATTGAAAAGATGGTTTTTATTTTGTCACACACCACAAAATAATGCTTAATTAAACCCCTGGATGAAATTTGCGCATTAGAATTGACCGCCCAAAATAGTAGCTTTGTAGTGCGTGTTACAAATGGTTTTCTTCTTCTACGTCGCACACAACGAGAGATACAGTTTGTAATTAACCTTTCGTGTGAATTAGGCTACAGAACAAAATTTATATATTTTGCCGTTGAAAAAGACGGTTTATTTTTGTTCAGCACACCAGCACAAACTACCGCTTAATTAACCCCTGGATGTAAATTGGCACAAAGAATTGAGAAGGCCGCACAAATTAGAAGCTTTGTAGCGTACAATTTGCGTGTTTTCTACGCCACACAACAGAGATACAGTTGTAATTAACCTTTGCTTGTGAATTAGGCTACCCAGGAAAAATGATATATTGGCTGTTAGAAACAAGAACGGTTTATTTTTGTCAGCACGACCAGCAAAACAACGCTAAAATTAACTCCCCTGATGTAAATTGCCGCAATAGAAATTTAGCCTGCCAACAAAATAGTAGCTTAGTAGCCGTGTTACAATTTGCGTGTTTTTCTCTACGCCACAAAACAAGAGATTACAGTTGTAATTAACCTTTGCTTGTGAATAAGGCTACAGAAAAAATGTATATATATTTGCCGTTGAAAAAGACGGTTTATGATTTTGTCAGCACACACAGCAAAAACAAACACTTGAATTAACCCCCTGGATGTAAATTAGCGCCAAAGAATTGAGCCACACAAAAAATAGTAGCTTTTTAGCGTGGTAACAATTGCGTTTTCTACGCACACACAAGAGAAACAGTTGTAATTAACCTTTCTTGTGAATTAGGCAACAGGAAAAATTATATATTTTGGGCGTTGAAAAAGCACGGTATAATGTTGTCAGCACTCCAGCAAAACAACGGTTAATTACCCCCTGGATGTAAATGGCGCAATATAATTGAGTCCCGCAAAAAATAGTAGCTCGAGCGTGTTACAATTGCGGATTTCTTCTACGCCACACAACAAGAGATACAGTTTTAATAAACCTTTGCTTGTTATTTAGGCTACCGTAAAAATTTATATAATGTGGGCGTTGAAAAAGACGTTAATTTTTTGTCAGCACAAACACAAAACAATGCTTAATTAACCCCCTGGATGTAATGCGCCAAACAATTGAGCCGGCTCAAAAATAGTAGCTGTGGGTGGTACGTGTTACAATTTCGTGTTCTACCCAACACAACAATGATACAATGTAATTAACTTTGCTTTGTAAATAGGCTACAGGAAAATTTATATATGTTGTGTTAAAATAGACGGTTTTATTTTTGGTCACACACCAGCTAAACAAAACGGCTTAAATTAACCCCTCTGGATGAAAAGTGCAGCGAATAGAATTGACCCACAAACAGTAGCTCCGGAGCGTTTACAGATTGCGTGTTTTGCTATGCCACACTACAAGGAAATACAGTTGTAATTAACCTTGCTTGGAATTAGCTACAGATAAATGTATATAATTTGGCGTTGAAAAGACGTTCTTGGGGTCCACACACCACAAAACAACGCTTAATTAACGCCTGGATGTAAATTGCGCAATAGAATTGAGCATGCCAAAAATGATGTGGTATGTTGTAATGGAAAAACCTGTTTCTCTTCTTTAAATGAATACTACAGGGAACTTGGCCTTAGATCCCACTTGGATATGGAATGTATACGCAGCTGCGTGACGCACACTGATTTCAGAGCCAATACCCTAAAAAATTAGAAAATAGAACTTTAAGAAACAGTCTCTGAGCACAACCTGAGACCTCCCCCAGCCCACAGAAATCGCTATATAAAATCAATTCTTCAGTAAAAGCGATCAGCCGCGGTCAGCACCTTTCCCATGATGAGCACAGTGAGAGGAGTTGAGCTCCCCGGCGTCGCGCCCGACTTATATAGTGCGTTGACGACACACAATCCCGCCGGTCTCTGATTGGCTTTCACCTCTGCACATGTCATGCAGTGCCTATGCCCTTCTTTCCTCCCAGAGTGCTTTGCCCTATGTAGCGCCATGAGCTCCAGCATTATATCAATCAAAGCACACTTCGTTCACCCCAAGTACCCAAACTTCGACTCCATCCGAAACCGAAGTTTTCCCTGAAATGTCAAATGAATTCCACTTCGTTAGAATCAAAGTTCGCCCCATCTCCTAATTACTGTATTTCCCGCAATTCTCTATATACGCAATTCCTTATGTAGTGCAGTCTCGGCGACAAACCGTTGTTAGGATTGATTGATGCTGTTTTATAGAAGTTCACACTTTTTCAAGAATATTTTTACACTTAATAAAAAAACGCATTTTTTTTTTAATCATACTCCATTCCCGCACGGCGCCGAGAGCCGATATTTGCATTGCCCACGATCTCCTTCCATTGACTACAATGGAGAAAGAAGCGCGGCGCTTCTATTGCGAGATAAGACAAGCCCCCGCTAGCTCAACCAATCCTTTTTTCTCTGGACATTGTTTTAACGGGATTTTTGATATGCCCACCTTTATTTTTGATTGTCAATACTTCCCATAGGGTTATATGGTCACTGGCGCCCAATGCTGGAGTGGTCAATTGCAACCCCCGCTAGCTCAACCAAATCATCTCTTTGTTGCCTTTTTGTACTGTGATTTTGAACTTCCCCCGGGATTTTGTATTGGTCAATACCTCCATAGTGTTTAATGGGTCACTGTCGCTCCGATTCGAATGTGCTTGGGGGTTCTACCAATGAAACGCTTCACAAAATTGAATTAACTGTATTTCCCCAATTTCCTCCAAGATCCGAAAGGCTGATGTTGCCCTTTCTTGATTTTTTGGAAAGTGATTTTATTTTTATGTATTTTTAGTAGTTTTACTTCTTTTTCAGATAATGTTTTAACAACCTAAATAAAGGGCGATTTTTTGATCACACCCATTGGCCGCACGGACATCTTTAATAGATTGGCCTCATTTCCATCCTGTCCTCGATTCGAAATACATGTTAGGCCAGTCCCTTCAGCACCTAAGTCCCCCGCACGGCAGCGCGGTGAACTTTTCACCGCATGTATGATCGCACCACCCGAAGGCGAATATAGGCGCAGTCCCGCACTCGCCTAGTCCCGCACTGCACCTCGACACTCTGGTGAGGCAACGGTGGACTTGACACCGCCATGTATGATCGCACTACCTCGGACGGCCATACATCAGGCCAAGTTTTCTCCACCTCGGAATGATAGCTCCAACGGGCGCTCCCGACGTCCAACCTTCATACATGTCCCCAAAAAAAATTTTATGAACTAGAGAACACGGCTCCAAACCTTTTCTCTTCTTCTATAGACAAAAAACACAAAAAGAGTTAAGTAAAAGTTTCCTTATAAAAAGAATCATTCCACCGGTGATCATTCCCCGAGCAAAAGGCTAAAGATGAATGCTCCATAGAGAAGCGCCACGGGAATTTTCCCCCGTCTTGTAAAAAGAGGATAAATGTCCTCACTCAGGCACCCCGAGAAAAAGAGAAAAACCCCCGCAGCGTCCAAGACCCCGACAAAAGCCGAATCTACACCAAAAAGAAAGAGACATCCCACCCGATCTCCAACCTCATATTACACTCAAAAAACATGTATTAACAAGAGGAGCCGGGCCCCCTTTGGGATATATACTCCCCCACGGGTTTGTATAGGTGAGGTTGTGATCGGGATGTGGGTCTCCTTACTTCGGGGTTCTGTGTGTTTAGGGTCCTCACTTTTGTCTTGTTATTGCTGTGTATAGTGTGAGGTTTGTATCGGATTTAGGTCCCTTTATTATTTCTGGTGTTGTAATGTATAGGGTCCTTACTGTTGTCCGTATTGCTGTGTATAGAGTGAGGTGTGTATCTGGATGGAGGTCTCCATACTTCTGGGTCGTGCTGTTAGGGTCCTTACTGTTGTCCTGTTATTGTGTCATAGTGTGAGGTTTTATTGGATGTAGGTCTCCATTACTTTGGTGTCTGTGCTGTATATGGCCCTGTTGTTCCTTTTATTGATGTGATAGTGTCGGCTTTGTATTTGATTGGTCTCCTTCTTCCTGGTGTTTTAATGGTCCTACTGTTGCTCTATTTCTGTGGCGGTTTATTGCCGACCCATGGAGTTAAGAATTTAATTATTACTTTCCGGAATCCTGTGCGTATATTCCTGATGTTGCGCCTTCTGTTTTTTGGATAAGTTGACATGTGTATTGGTTTTTGAGGTTAGCTCCTTTTTACATCGGGTTTTTCTATGGCTGTTAATATGGCACTGTCTTTATTTTGTTCCCCATTTATTGCTGATGGTATCTGTGGTGAGGTCTCCTTCTTCTGAGTGTCTGGCGATGGTGACTTTTTGCATGTTAATCCTGGAGGGGAATAGTGGAGGTTGTGGTATCTGGACTGAGTCCCATTAGGCCGGTGTCTTTTCCCCTGTATATCGCTCCTACTTGTGGTCCTGGGTTATTACTGGTCAATAGGAGTTGAGATTTTGTGTAATCTGGATAGTGAGGCTCCAACCTTTACTTTGTGTCTGTGCAATATAAGCCAAAAACTGTTGTCCTGATATTCAGTGTTTTAGCGAGAGGCTGTGCATCTCATGTGAAGGTCTACAATTATTCTGGTGTAATGAGGGTATATAGGTCCTCACTGTGTCCCTGGTAAAGTGAAGACCGCTAGCGTCGTGGACTTGTGCATCTACATAGTAGAGGTCCATCTCCAATACTTACATCTACTGTCTGTGCGAAAGGTCCCGTTGTCCATTTATTGCTGTGTATAGTGTGAGGTTGTGTATCTGGATGTGAGGTCTCCATTACTTCTGGTGTCTGTGCTGTATATGGTCCTCACTGTTGTCCTGTTATTGCTGTGTATAGTGTGAGGTTGTGTATCTGGATGTTAGGTCTCCATTTATTATTTCTGGTGTCTGTGCTGTATATGGTCCTCACTGTTGTCCTGTTATTGCTGTGTATAGTGTGAGGTTGTGTATCTGGATGTGAGGTCTCCATTACTTCTGGTGTCTGTGCTGTATATGGTCACTGTTGTCCTGTTATTGCTGTGTATAGTGTGAGGCTGTGTATCTGGATGTGAGGTCTCCATTACTTCTGGTGTCTGTGCTGTATATGGTCACTGTTGTCCTGTTATTGCAAGGTATAGTGTGAGGTTGTGTATCTGGATGTGAGGTCTCCATTACTTCTGATGTCTGTGCTGTATATGGTCCTCACTTTTGTCCTGTTATTGCTGTGTATAGTGTGAGGTTGTGTATCTGGATGTGAGGTCTCCATTACTTCTGGTGTCTGTGCTGTATATGGTCCTCACTGTTGTCCTGTTATTGCTGTGTATAGTGTGAGGTTGTGTATCTGGATGTGAGGTCTCCAGTCATTACTTCTGGTGTCTGTGCTGTATATGGTCCTCACTGTTGTCCTGTTATTGCTGTGTATAGTGTGAGGCTGTGTATCTGGATGTGAGGTCTCCATTACTTCTGGTGTCTGTGCTGTATATGGTCCTCACTGTTGTCCTGTTATTGCTGTGTATAGTGTGAGGTTGTGTATCTGGATGTGAGGTCTCCATTACTTCTGGTGTCTGTGCTGTATATGGTCCTCACTGTTGTCCTGTTATTGCTGTGTATAGTGTGAGGTTGTGTATCTGGATGTGAGGTCTCCATTACTTCTGGTGTCTCCGCTGTATATGGTCCTCACTGTTGTCCTGTTATTGCTGTGTATAGTGTGAGGTTGTGTATCTGGATGTGAGGTCTCCATTACTTCTGGTGCATGTGCTTTATATGGTCCTCACTGTTGTCCTGTTATTGCTGTGTATGGTGTGAGGTTGTGTATGTGGATGTGAGATCTCCATTACTTCTGGTGTCTGTGCTGTATGTTGTCCTGTTATTGCTGTGTATAGTGTGAGGTTGTGTATCTGGATGTGAGGTCTCCATTACTTCTGGTGTCTGTGCTGTATATGGTCACTGTTGTCCTGTTATTGCTGTGTATAGTGTGAGGTTGTGTATCTGGATGTGAGGTCTCCAGTCATTACTTCTGGTGTCTGTGCTGTATATGGTCACTGTTGTCCTGTTATTGCTGTGTATAGTGTGAGGTTGTGTATCTGGATGTGAGGTCTCCATTACTTCTGGTGTCTGTGCTGTATATGGTCCTCACTGTTGTCCTGTTATTGCTGTGTATAGTGTGAGGTTGTTTATCCGGATGTGAGGTCTCCATTACTTCTGGTGTCTGTGCTGTATATGGTCCTCACTGTTGTCCTGTTATTGCTGTGTATAGTGTGAGGTTGTGTATCTCCTCTCAGTCTGGAGATCTCTTTCTCTAGTCTTCTATACTCTCTGGTCATATCGATCTTACTCTGAACAACATTATTTTTTATTCTGGCACATTTTATACTTTCAGGGAGGTCTCCTGGTTTATGCTCCTTATGTTCAGTCCTGAATTAGACACCAGTGACATCTGTCATTCACTGGTCTAAGTGTTCAACAAACCGAAGACTCTGCAGAGAAACCTTTTGCTGTGGATTTTGTTAGAAAGCATTTTGGTTCCTTCCATCTTATCTCTAATGACAATGACTGCAATGGAGATCATGATGTCAGTCTGAGGATGATTCCAATTGCATTAGCATCAGAATCATAACTTTCTTCCAAATACATAAATTGATGATGTTGATAACTATCTTGTCTGTGACTGATGATTTGGGTTGTGAAGGCTCCAGTGACCATCTCCCTCCAGACTGCAGGACACATCAGTATCAGAGTCCAGCAGGTCATGCGCTGTATATATACCTTCCTCCTGTTCTGTGCAGTTATTGATGGACGACATATGGAGGACGCTGCATGTAGATTAGAGCTGATTGGAGAGCTGCAGCACATCGCACAGCCTGCAGACCTGATGCTGGGAGGAATAATACAGCTTTCTACTCAGCCTTGCAAAAATAATGACTTTACATTTAGGGACAACTCTGAAATTTTTACATGTGACCTGTAAGTATCATTGATTCCTGCTTGTGACCTCAGTAACAATCTATTGGAAATGTATTTCCTGTTTAAGGCTATTTACGCATATTTTTTCTTATTGAAGTGGTTTTATCTTGCTGGTTTAATAGAAGCTAAACCTTATTCCCCCCCTCAGGCTTCATGTCTTTTAGCAGGTTGTGGCAGTCCTTCAACAATATCCGACATTACACCTCTTATTCCCAGTAGTGCTTGTTAGATGAACATTGGTGATGGAGGTTTTTAAAAAACAAACAAACAAAAAAAAAAAAACAGCACTATCTGTGCCGTTCCAGCTATCCAGCTATGGCTTCCAGTTGTCGCCATTCATGTTACATGTGAATTTGTGCTATGTTTATTATGTGCAATGCTTCATGTGTTTCCTCCCAATCTGTGGCTGTTGTTTGCAATTGTTTGTTATGGTTATGTTTATATTTATTTCCCATATCACCTTGCATCATGCTTCTTTTATTGTTTTGTGAGGTCACATCTACAGATGAGTGAATTTCTCAAAACTTCGATTCGGCCGATTTGCCAAATTTTACTCAAAAAATCGTTTTCACCTGAATGTATTTGCGATAAATCGAGTTAAAAAACAGCTATTTCCTGGCTGCACAGAGCCTGTAGGGTGCTGTAGAACATTGTGCCAAGTTGAAATATGCATAGGGAACGTGGTATGGTCTTGATTAGAGATGGGCGAATTTCTCAAAAAATCCATTCGCCGACATCGCCAAATTTTCCGACAAAATTCATTTCGGTCTGAATTACTTCGGGACGAATCGCATTACAACACAGCTAGTTCCAGGCGGCACAGAGCCTGTATGGTCTGGTAGAACGTTCTGTGCCTTTGCTTCAATTTGCAGAGGGAGCTTGGTTTGTCTTCATACAATGTTTTTGTTTTCAGTATGAAACACATATGACTGCCGCCGCTCTTAGAACGCTTCACTATAAATTCCCTGGGCACTTAAGAGGGCAAAACTGACCAAAAAAACTGAGAGGGGGATTGAAGCCTGATAATGTCACGGCAAAAGGGGGCGCCAGCTGGAAAAAAAAACAAGCTGAGGGCTATCGATCCTACCATAGCGTTAAAGAACACAGTAGTAGGTTACCGGAGCCACCACAGAGTGCAGCACAGTAAGGGGACGTCACAGCTGGAGTCCACCCTGCGAGGCCTCAGCATCGTTGTCATCTAACGCCATGTGTTGTCCACCACTAGGTTTTTACTTTATCCCAGATGACATCTGACAACCCAGCCAAGAATCGGTGGGTTTGTCACACACAACCTTTGTTGCATGGGCCAGGGAGAAGATTGAGGGGGCTCTCACCTGTCCTCAACCCACTCTGTTCCGTTTGCTTCTCACAGCCAGAGTATACTATGTGTAGTGGGCCTCTGCACCACTTTACAGTGAGGAACCAACATATTTGAGGACAGGGGGCAGCAAGAGGTTGGGGAAGGACATCCGCTGCTTCTTGAAGAAGCGGGGCAAATGTGTGAGGAGAGTTGCAATGGGGGGTTTTGTTGCGAGCTAAGCGGTCAGCTTTGTACAGCGTCACCGTTGAGGAGAAACGGCGGCGTACAGGAAACACTAATGGATATAGCTAAACCGCACATAGAAGCCGGGGGATGCAGGCGAGGTGGGACAAGTTATTCTGGTGCCTAGTTAAACAGGCATAAGTGCCTCCAAACGGGAATAATTTCAGTCACTCCATGCCTTCCGGTGCCCCACTTTTCTCCCTGGAATGAAGTAGTGGCACCCTACGCGGTCGCCTACCCTCGACTACCATTGGCGGGCCCTGAAAGCATTCCGTTATTCTCTAAATAAGTTTTAGGAGATGGAGGAGAAGAAGGAGGCTTTGGACGACAGACGATCTGGGGATCTTGGACAGTAGAGAGTTAATGTCTGGGGTGGAGATTGTAATGTTGGGTGTGTCTTCAGATACTGGTGGTTTTGTAAGCCATGTGATGCTATCAGCTGACCATGACATACAGTGTACAAGGGGTTTCTTCATTATCATTAGGGAAGAAGAGAGCAGCAGCCTTGGAGTGTCAGGCTGTGGGCGCAGCAGTAAAGGCGGTAGTGTGCAGGCAGGTTAGCAGGGTGGCAGCAGCGCGAGCTTGGGAGCCAAAAGGCCACGATTTAGACCACCCACTTTGCTGCTCCCAGAAAGCAACGGCACAGGGGCTCACCGGGTCAGCGCCGGCAACAGTCAGTCAGTGCAGCGCTTTGGTGGTTTAAAATAACCTGACTCGGCGGTGTGAATCATATCTATATTGTAGAATCTGTTGGGCTCAAAAGTAAAGTTATGTGACCAGGGACTTACGTTGGCACCACAGCCCTGCATCACATATATGCATTGTTCACCATTAGTGTTTTCAGATGAGTGGTCCATCCTGTCCATCAGCTGTAGCACCAGTGGCCTGATTCCCATTTTCAGGCAGTCATGGCTTCACCCCTCTGCCGAAGACAACTCCCTGTTATTACATCATCTACCGGTTACAGATCTCCTGCTCGTCGCACTCACCGAGGACGATTGCCAAGAGACAGCAAGGTATGCGTCTTGCCATCCCTATAGTGCAGAAGCTGACCTTGCTCCTGTACAAGTTGGTTGGTACAGCAGTCCCTCCCTTTGCAAGTGGTGGACTCTGCACATTCAAAGAACCGGCCTGGCAACGTGCTTCACTTCAGCCATTTAACGACAAGGGTGTGGCTCCTCTGGACCCCCGCAAGCGGTGGTAGATTAGAGGCCACGACAGGAGCGGGGTCAAGTAGGTCTCGGTTTTCACCTGAGCCCGCCGCAAGGCAGGATGGACTTCTGCGGCGGAGTCCTACCAGGTCGCTACACCTGGTGCTGCGACTAGCTAGAGGAAAGGCAGACAGGCGCAAGTGAGGTACCGAAGTAAGACGAAACTTCGTAGTCAAAGGTCAGTTGGCCAACAGGTCGGGGCAGGCGGTGGAGATTCGAGGTTCAGGTTATGTAGCAGAAAGGTGGGTACACGGGAGACAGGAAAGCTGATGAACAAGGGGAAATTGAATAAGCAGGAATAAATATATTAATAGGGGGAAGGAAATTTTTGAAACAGGGGGAAATTGGATGAACAAGAATAAATTTATTTACAGGGGGAAAAATTATTGAACATGAATAAAATATATTAAAGGGGGAAATTATTGCACAAGAAAGGCCAGTACTGATTTTTGATGATCCAAGTGGACAGGATGATTCCCCTGGGCGAACCATGTCCACCGGGTGGAATGCTCAATCAGGTTGTTCAAGGCTTACACCCATCCCAAGACATTCTAAAAAGGGCCAGGAAATTTGCATGCACTTCAGCCGTTCTTGCACCACCAAATCAAACCCTCCTTATGATGCAGCAGCACCCGGCCTCCACAAACATAGGCTGATATGTGCCATTCCAATCAGTTGGAATTCCAGCCTCAATGTGTTGGGAATTGTCTCAATGAACAGAGAAAGGCTATTTAATGGTTTATTGTATGATCAAGCGGGACAGGAGTACACCCTGTGTAATTTTAATGTTCGGCACAGTGGCAGCTCATGCGTGACACTTGCCGTTTGCTAGGCCCTTTCTTGCAGGGCCGTATTGGCTGTCGCCAGGGACTAAGGGATGAATAGTCATTCCACTGCTTCATGTTGTCACGGACAACGGTAGTGTATACACTGGACCACCGCAGCGATGTCATAGCCACGGCCAGGGAGCGGGATCTTTTGAGAGTAGGTTCCTGGGTTTCACCCAGCCCGCCGCAAAGCGGGATGGACTTGCTGCGGTGGGAGTTCTACCAGGGCTCTAAAATGGCGCGTCTAGTATGCGGTGGCAGCCGAGGGCGAGCGATTGGACCGATTTGTAAGACGAACTCGTATAGTCAAAGGTCAGGCTAAACAGGTTCAGGGCAGACGGCGGAGATTAAGGGGGTCAGTAAGGACGGGTACACGGGCAGACAGGAACTGATGAAAAGGGGTAATTGATGATCTGGAATAAAATATATTAACAGGGGGGAAATATTGAGCAAGAATAAATATATTAACAGGGGGAAAATTTATGAACAGATGTAAAGGCCATTAACGTTTTTTGTGATCCATGTGGACAGGATGATTCTCCTGGCGAACCAAAGTCACACCACGGGTGGGATTGCTCAATCAGGTTGTTTCAAGTTCTTACACCCATCTCCATGACATTTACTAAAATGGGCCAGGAAAACTTTGCATGGGGGCCAAACTCCTTTCCAAAGACCGTTCATTGCTCCACCAATCACACCCTCCATTAAGCTGCAGCAGCACACCGGCTACCCCAAAATAGGCTGATTGTGACATTTCCAAAACAGTGGATTTCCAGCCTCCCATGTGTTGGAATGACTCATGAAGCCAGAGAAAGGCTATTAATGGTTTATTGATGATCAAGAGGACAGGAGTACTCCCCTGTGTAATTTTAAGTCGGCCAGTGGAGATCATGCGTGACACCTGACGTTTGCTCATGCCCTTTCTTGCGGACACGTTAATTTGGCGAGTCGCCAGGACTAAGGGAGGTATAACGGCATTCCACTGCTTCATGTTTGTCACGGGACAACGGTAGTGTATACTCTGGACCACCGCATGCGATGTCAATAGCCACGCCAGGGAGCGGGATCTGTAAGTAGGTCCCGGATTTTCACCACAGCCGCCGCAAAGCGGGATGGAATTGTCTGCTGTGGGAGTCTACCAGGTCTCTTAACATGGCGCGGACTTGCTTGCCGGTGGCGCCGAGGCGCAGCGAGGAAGGTACCGAATCGTATAAGGACGAAAACTCGTAGTCATAGGTCAGGCCAACAGGTCAGGGCAGCGGAGGGGATTCAAGGTCAGGTAAGGTCGGGTAACACGGGCAGACAGGAAATGATGAACGGAATAAAATATATTATCAGGGGGAAATTATTGAAAAGGGGAATTTGATGTTACAGGTAACAGGGGTGGGCCTCCACTTTTTCCACCGGGTAACAGGGAGGGGCCTATCCTTTTTCAACGGTAACAGGGGGAGGGCCTCTCCTTTTTCACTGTATCAGGGGGAGGTCTCCTCCTTTTTCCACATTAACAGGGGAGGGGCTCCCCTTTTTTTCCTCTGGTAAAAAGGGGAGGGCCCTCCCCTTTTTCCACCTTTAACATGGGGAGGGCCTCCCCTTTTTCCACCGTTAAGAGGGAGGGGCACTCCCCTTTTTCTCCTTTAACAGGGGAGGGCCTCCCTTTTTTCCACAGTTTTAAGAGGGGAGGGCCTCCCCTTTTCCACCATTTAACATGGGAGGGCCTCCCTTGTTCCACCATTAACAAAGGGGAGGGGCCTCCCCTTTTTCATACAATGCCGTTTTTGCAGCTTTTGTCTTTTTCTTACTTTTTTGTTCTGCCCATTACAGTTTTTTACTGAATTTAACATACAATGGCCACAGAACGCAAATAAGCACCAAAATACAATTCCTTTAGTATTGGTCTCCTTCAGTTCAGTTCCATTCGCTGCATTTGAACAAACTGGTGTAATGACAGATAATAGGGTTTCAAACCACCACGTTTATACTCTTGAGTGGTTTGATTTGTCACATGCTTTCTCTGTGACAACTGAAAATCATCCATGGGGAATGACAAATGGAAAGAACTTGCTGTCCGTGCTGCAAAGAGGTCACCTGAGGTATGGTGCACCTGATGCACAAGTGTTTAATCTGTTGTCAATCGGTTCCTCATATCTTCCCCCATCTGCATGATCATTTCTTAAAAAATGGCCAATAAACGTTACATGAACTTCAGCCATTTTTATACATATCCAGACACTCCCTCCTTGGAGCTGATACAGAACATGTAAAAACTATGAACAGAGATAAAACAGAGCAAAACTGAGGAATTCTATGAACATTGGAAGGCTAGTAATGATTTTCTCTTGATAGATCCAAGCAGACAGGAATACTTCCACTGTGTAATTTTGAAGACAGCCAGTGGCAGCTAATGCGTGACACCTGCAGTTTTCTCAGGCTCTTTGAGGAGGCCACGTTATTTGTCAGTTGCCAGAACTACGGGATGAACAACATCATTCCACTGCTGTTTGTCCTGCAAGCAGATGATGCAAAATGTGTCTGTCCAGGGGACTGGACATGTGGCGACTACATCTCACGGCCAAATGAGTCCAGTGGGGACAATGGGCAGCCAGTGAAGGGATTGGTAGAGGGGAGAGGCAGAGGAATAGTGAGGAGAAAAGTAAATCAGACAGGCAGCAGAGTTACGTATCGATTGAAGGGGAGCGAGGGTGCTAGATAGTAGGCCACAGGAAAGGATGTTGCAATAGTCTAGGCGGGAGATGACGAGGTCATGGACAAGCATTTTTGTGCTTTCAAAGTGAAGGAATGAGCGGATTCGGGAGATATTTTTCAGGTGGAGGCAAGGGTAAGGGTTTGGATGTACCGTTTGAACGCCAGATTGGAGTCAAAGGTTATCCCAAGGCAGCGGACTTTCGGAGCTGGTGAGAGAGTGCAGCCGTTGACAGTGATAGAGAGATCTATCTATGCCATTGTTCATCCTCTCGCAGGTCTGACAGGTGGGTGGGATTGTAGGAGCATTACCAGCTCCACCTGCAACAACCTGAGTCTGGGGTGTTTGATGAGCAGCTTTCTTCACCCACTTAGTGAGGAAGGTACTCACCAACAGCAGAAGCACCTGGAGGCAGACCTTGCCACCGTGGGGATTCTTCTGCTACCTGCCTCAGCTAGAATCTGATGCTGCCAACATGCATGATGCCACATATGTGCTGCCAGCTTCTCCTTATACCACCACAATCTTTTCCAGGGGATGGTATTGCAGCCCACATCCCATCTTCACTGAGCCATTTATACAAGATTCGATGATGCTGCCACCTCACCATCAGGTCTCCATCATGTTGCTTGACCACCTCCGATATTCTGTCAGTGTGCCACTCTTGCCTTCTCTTGCTGCACAACTGACCACTCTCTCAATCGAATCACCCTGTGGTTTGTTATTGCTGTTTCCATCCTCCTCCACTCTATGTCAGTTGCCACTGTGTTTGGTTTCCACCTTATTTTATCTGTCAGGGACTGAAAAGAACAAACACAATGTACGATTGTGTCTCAGAGTTGCCGTTAAGGCCTGTATGAATGGTCCTTTGTTTCTTCAGGATTTTGTTGATGATTAAGTAGCCAAAAGCAGGTGAGTAGATACAAAACTCAGCAATATTCATGCAAATATTCATATTTACTTATTATTTTTTGGATCACTCCTGTTTCTTTTGGGCTTTAGCAATGGGTTGGATTATTAACTGATTGATAGCGGACACTGAAGGATCAAAGGAAGGGGCAAAATGATTTTTGACATTAAATGCAATAATTACTGATGACACCTTCTCTTCTCTATTGGGGGGGTCTTACATGTATCAGCGTTTAAAAGAATCACCACAATAAGTGAAAAAATTAACTGTTTGCCACAGATAGCAATATCCCAACAGACTGAACTGGCTGGATATGAGATGTGTGTAGGGCAGAAATATACACACTGGATTTTACAAAGTATTCCCCAAACAAAAGTGAATAAATTAACTCTTGGCCACGGTTTGAAATATCCCCGCAGACTGAACTTGATGGATTTCAGGAAATGTAGGGCATAAATACACACCTGGATTTGACAAGAATTTCCCCACAAACAGAGAAAAATTAACTCTTGGCCACAGATTAAAATACAGACTGAACTTAATGGATTTCAGTGTGTATAGTGCAAAATACACACACTGGATTTAAACAAGAATCCCGCACAAAAATTAATAAATTCACTTTTGGGACACAGATTGAAATTACCCAAAATTTAAAAAAAACGTTTAGTTCAGTAACAGGTGTGTATATGAACACACCTGTAAAGGTCTTTCTCCCCAGAGCTCAAAAATTGGAAGTATTTTGCTTTAGAGTGCAATCTAGTGCTGCTATGACACATGCTTGTGCATAGGAGGACAAAGTGACAAGTGGCAGAATTTAACATGGCTGTCCTATTATAGGGCTGTGACATCACAGAAGGTACTGGTTGATTGATTGGCTTCAGTCTGCACATGTCATTGGGTTGGTTCTTTTTCCTCCCTTTTTTTCTTTGCCCCGCACCCATGTGCTCGCGGCCTTTTAGATATTACGAAAATCGCCAGGGACTTCCTTTGTTCAGAATTTCAAATTTTCCCTAAAATTCTAAATGAATTCCACTTCTTTAAATCATCGCTCATCCCAAACCCAGAATCTGTCTTGCCATTTGTAGTTATGTCTCCTTCTTCTTCAGATTTTTTTTGGGCACAAGCTAGAGGAGAATTTGTTTTTACTGCATATATTGTAACTCCGCGTGAAAAATTTCATTGGTACAGCAAAAAACCTAACACATCTTTGCACCAAATTAACTGGATCTCCACATGCATTTTTTAGGGATTATATAGTGAGTTCACTATCTCTATTCCTTGAACAGAGACAACTTCCAAATTATCAGGGCCTCTAACATACTCATGGCAGAATAGCCCAAAATAATCCAATTATGCTTGTCGCAGTTATAAAATAGCTGCAGCGAGTTTAAAGGCCTCCACCATCTTTACCAGCATGTGCTTCCTCACCACAGTGGGCTAAGCTGCAGTCTATCTTAAAAGAAACATACCTACAAAACAGAGAAGGCCCCCAAAGGCTCTGTGGTTCTTCCAGCCTTAAACCTAAGCAAATGTATCCTTTTAAGACTAGATGAACGGAAGGAGTTTCACATTAATTGAAGAACAAAATTTAAGGGTCAAACATGCGACTAAACCGTCACATAATTAGAGAAACTTGTCAACCAGGATGAGTTCTGTGACAATCTTTTAATCTATGGAAAAGTGAATATATTTGAAGCTCATCCACACCATAACATTGATTTGCGTGAAGTTAACCACAAGTTTGATTCATTTATCTCTGCTTTAGATAGCTGCCAGAGACTGTCTGCAAAGTACATAATGTTCCAAAATAATTCTGATGTTGACGATGCTTCAGCAGAACTAGCTGAGAGAGAGAGAGAGAAAGAGAGAGACTCTCCTCCAAACAAAAGATGCCTTAGTTCAAGAGCCAAAGATGAAGCAGAAAATCTGCATCACACCACCTGCAGGAAGTTTAAGTCACATCGATCAGCTTCCACTAAACATACAACTTCGTCTTCCAGATCATTTCGTTCAAGAAGGTCAGAATTTCCTGACAAGCTCATAGAGATCCGTGCAGATGCAGAAGAAGCTAGTGTTAGAAGTTCCTTTGCTAAGAAGGAAGTAGAGGTAAAAGTGAAGTGGCCAAAAAGGAAAAAAAATGGCACAAAAGGAAGCGAGACATTCTGAAGGAAAAGTGGCAAGAAGAACGAAATGGCACAGAAGGAGGCAGAACCCCACATCTTTCCAGAGGGAAAAAAAAGAAGGCTGCAATAAAAACAAAAAAGTTTTTTAAACAAGCTTTGATCCCCCCGCTATATGCCAAAAAAGACCCAGTGACTGGATCCCGACTATGTTTTAAAAAGCAATCATTTTGTGCTCTTGTGCCACTGACTTAATCTGAAAACAAGATTCAAAGGGTTTAAATGACAGTGTACTTCTAACCTACCAAAAGTTTTTCCCAACAGCAACGATTTTCCCACCCATTGATGACAAGGAAATTTCCAGACCCACCCAGCAGATCCTCCGAGACAAAACCAAAAGCTAATTTCTTATGCTTTTTTTTTCCCTGTTTTCCCTAACCTTATACATGAGACACAAACGTAACCCCAGAAAAAGGAGGGGAAGATCGACATTTTGGGATTTGCCTTTTTTGGGAAGAAGGGTGTTAACATTAGTCTCTCAAAGTAAACTTGCTGAGAACTATAAGCCTGGAATTTCGCCCTTCAAACCCTTTTAATAAATGATTTTAAACCCTCCCCCCCAAGGAAAACTTATTGCTGAAAAACTGGTTAGGCCAGAGTCTGCAAAAAGAAAAAAGACACTGAGGCAGTTCATGCATTCCACTCAAAGCAAGGTTTGCTGCAGCATGGGAGAGATTTGAGCAGCCCTAGGGATTCTGAAGCTAATAAAAAGTGCCTTGTTTTTAAGGACCGCTTTCCCCAAAGATTCCCAGAAAGGAAAACCACAAGCCCCGGGTCTAAGTGACCTACAAAAAGGAATTAGAATGGCTATAATGGACCACATCTGTAAAGATGAGTTACCTTGACATGTCATATTCAACCCAGGGGGGTCCAAACTACTGATGGTATGCAAGAAAAAGGGCAAAAAGGTTCCGTACAAAAGAGAACATTATGTGTCTTTTCCCCCTTTTTTATTTTTCCAGATTGTCGGATCAAGCTCGAGAGAAAAAGGGGCCGCTTTGACTACGAATCTACTTACTGCTACTCAAGTAAAAGATTGAAACAAACAAGAAATGTAGAGATTTAAAGGGGGAACATATCTGTTAGAAAGCCAAATGTCCCACTTGCAGCATCCTCCATAAGGCGGGAGCCCCTGCCCTAAAAAAAAGGGGGCCCTAATGCATGTGCCCTATTCACAAAAAGCCCATACCAAAGGGGGAATGTCGGGGGCTCAGGGCAAATACTTTGCAAAAAGCTGAGATACACTCAAGTGCTTGTAGTGTGTTACAGTGTTGCGCTTCTTCAGGATACAACATTGCCAAAGGACTGTGCCTGGCTTTCATTAAGTGCGCTGATTGCAATTGTGTTAGACTTTGTTACAGCTAGAGATGGCGGTATTTTATCAAAATTCGATCACTTGCCGTTTTTTCAGACAAAAATAAATTCGGTTCCGATTTACTCGGCACAAATCGCGTTAAAAAAAGCAGCTATTTCAGTCTGCACAGAGCCTGCAGGGTGCTGTAGAACATTGTGCCATGCTTAAATATGCAGAGGAGCTTGGTTTGGTCTTCATACAATGTTGTGTTTTAGCATGACCGACCCATGACTGACGCCTCTTTAGGAATCGCTTACTATAAATTTCCTGGCAACTTAGAGGCAAAACGACCAAAAAACGTGAAGGGGGAATGTAGCCTGATAAAATCATGCCAGGAGAAAGCTGGAAAAAACAGCTGAGGCTTCAGGTGCAACATCAGTGACAGAGTGTGGAGTGATGGTGGGCAGCCAAGCAGCTTGAGGTCAGAGAGTGGCACAATGACTTTCGGGAGGTGGCAAATACAGGAGTAGGCCAAAGAGTGGCACAATGAGACCAGTGGGAGGTATGCGCAGCAGAGAGGTCAGGACAGTGGACACAATGACATTCGGAGGTGTAGTGAGCAATGCGCGCCCCCCCCCCCCCACCACCCCCCCCCCCCCCTTAGGCGCGCGACCGCTGGTTTAGTTTTAAAGGGCCAGTGTCCCGGTAATTGCATTATTGCCGGGGCTGGTCCTATAATAATGTATACGCCCCCGGCACCATGTTGCAGATTGTT
Organism: Phyllomedusa bahiana; assembly: GCA_025379985.1. NCBI lineage: Eukaryota > Metazoa > Chordata > Amphibia > Anura > Hylidae > Phyllomedusa > Phyllomedusa bahiana. The sequence goes on from JAODAL010010526.1 coordinate 95,696, forward strand.
GTGTGCTTAGAGTGAGTTTGGAGTGTCCCTTGAGTACCGTATTGCTTATCCGTGTACTAGTCCGTTCGCTACGATTTCCTGGACCTTGCCTGTTTGCCGCCTGCCCTGGACCGTCTGTCCGTCCATCTCTGCCACAGAACCTCTGACGCCTGCCATGAACTTCTGACTGTCCCGTCTAAGCCTTGCTGGATTACTATTTGTAACACGCTGTACCCCGGACGCTCCGCATGCAAGTCACGTCAGGAGGGTAACGACATGTTAGTCACACGCAGCAAGTCCATCCCGCTTTGCGGCGGGCTCTGGTGAATTTCGGGGATACTTAGATATCCGTCCATGGCGTGGACTTAACTACCACCGATTGCGGTGGTACTGCGGATCCACCGTACCAGCACATTAACAATCTGGCCATGTGATTACGACAGGGTACTCTGCCGAAACTCCGGGGAAGTTACGACGGCCGTCGCCCAGCAGAGGTCAGCGATCGACCAGCTCGCGGCCATGATGCGAACCTTGCGGCCCGCACTACCTCCACCTGCGACGCTGAAAACGTCTCAACAGCAACTGGTAGAGATCATGCAGGCTCTGATCCTCTGCTCTGGCACTGGGAACTTCTCTGCATCTGGACGCTCCCCGCTGCCTATGATGGAGGGACCCATGAAGTGCAGAGGTTTCATCGTCAGTATTCTATCACTCAAGATGATGGGGACATCAATTTCGCCACTGAGTGGGCTAAAGTCACCTTCATTATTAGCCTCATAACTGGCAAATAGCTTCTGGCCTGGGCACTACGCTGTGGGGACCGAGGAGTTCCGCATGAACGGCTAACCTGCAAGGCCTTCCTCCAGGGGTTCCGAACTGTTCTCTGAGGGAACCTGGTCGTACACTCCTCAGCTGCTGCAGCACTGCTACGCCCTCCGTCAGGGCGGACTCACCACTGGGGACACTACTCTGTGCAGTCCGCCACCTCTAAGCCTCGATGTTAGACTGGAAACAATGAGGCTTGTGGCTACTTCTGGCAAGCCACTAGGGACGTATTGAAGGACGAGCTCGCGGGTCGAGACCTGCCTACCTCACTGGACGAATGATTGGGGTTGCCCGTATGATTCCGTTTTGCCGAAAGACAACAGGTGCTCCGCCTCAACGCGAGTCCACCCGACCAACGCCGGAACCTCGCTTAGCTACTCGTTCTTCCAACGCCCTCCACTGCTCCACCAACGGTTATTGAGGACGAACTCATTGCAGGTGGAAAGGGGCAAATCTGACCAAGGAGAACGCTCGCAGCGACGTCTCAGCAGTTGTGTTTCTACTGTGGCGGATCGGTCACTTCATGTGGAGACTGTCCGTGCGCCGGGAAATCTGACTAGGGCGCGTAGGAGAGGCAACCCTAGGTGTCTGTGCGGCCTCTACCCGTCTCTGACCATTTTCGGTTATTTGGAACCTCGCCGGGACAGCTCCCTTCCAGACCAACGCCTTCCTGGACTAGCGGGTCGCCGGTAACTTCATTAGCATGCACTGGTGTCTCAGTACGGCTTCCAGTGAACCTCCCTGCAGTACCTTGTTCGTGTCCTCCGTCTTTGGCGAATGCCTCAAGGAATGGCCATTCGGTTCTGCAATGCGCCCCTCATCTTGCAGATTGGGGCGTTTACATAAGGTGTCTGAGAAGTTTTTCGTACTGCCTCTGATCCTCTTCTGAGATCCTCCCTGGGTCTCCCTGGTTGCAAGAGCATGCTCCGACCCTGAATTGGATACACAGGCGAAGATTTTCGTTGGGGCCCAGCTTGTCACTACGATGCCTTCGGGCAGTCCGCCCGGTCCTTCAGATTGCCGGTTACTAAAACCTCTAATCCTCATCCATTTCATCCTTCTCCTTACCATGACTATGCTGAATTTTCTCTTAAAAAACATTCCTAATCTCTTCCTCTCATCTTCCCTTCGATTGGGCCACAATCACATCCTCTTAACACACCACACTCTTCCTCTAAACAAACACCCCCCCAAACACAACACCCCCCAAAAAAACCCCCCCCCCCCCCCCCCCCCCCCCAAAAAAAAAACACCACAATTATCCCCCCCTTTATTTCATCCCCCCCCCCCCACACCCCCCCCCCCCCCCCCACTCCCCTTTACGATCCCGAGCAAAGTGCACTGACCGTCTATATCCCAAGAGAACTCGACAAATGCTTACATACGCAAGTAATCATCTACTGCGGGGCGGATTTCTTCTTCGTCACGAGAAGAAGATGGGACCCTCCAGACCTGTATCGATTACCGTGGCCTGAACAAAATAACTGTCAAGAATCGGGTACCCCTGCCTTGATCTCCGAGCTTTTTGATCGCCTTCGTGGAGCAAAATCTTTTCTAAATTGGTTCTCCGTGGAGCTACAATCTAGATTCGCATTCGAAAGGGTGACGAGTGGAAAAACTGCCTTTAACACCCGTGCATGGCCTTTCGAATTTTTGTCATGCCTATTTGGTTCTGTAACGCTAAGGCAGTTTTCTAAAACTTTGTGATTGAGGATCTTTTCGGGACCTTCTATATTGTTTGTGTTATTGTCTACTCTGGACGACATTATCATCTATTCTCAGACATGGAGACCACCATCACAATTCCGCAGGTGCTCAGACGTCTCCGGAGTCACCAACTTTAGGCCAAGCTGGAAAAGTGTCTGTTAAACGCACCTCACTGCCCTTTTTAGGGGACATCGTGTCAGATCATGGCTTCCACAGATGGACCCGCCATGGCTCTCAGAAGGTCCTGCAAATGGCCTCGTCCCAGTGGGCCTTCGGGCCACATTCTGCGCTTCGTAGGCTTTGCCAACGATTATGGCAATTTATTCCTCAGTTCTCATCTCGGTTAGGCAACCTTGGTTGCCTCACCAAGAGGGTGCCGACCCCCAAATCCTGGCATCCCGAGGCTCTAAGAGGCGTTCAAACGTCTGAATGCCGCATTAGCTTCCGCTCCTGTTCTCTCTCGTCGGACCCCAGCACCCGATTTATCTTAGAAGGCGAGCCTCCTCAGTTGGGGCCGCGCCATTCTTCTTCAGAAGACCTCCTGGGAAAGTTGCGAACTTGTGGTGTTCTTCTCCAAGACCTTCATTCACAGCCGTGCGACTACACCATTGGTGACCGGGAATACTTCTTGCCTATAAATTGGCCCTAGAAGTATGGCGTCACTGCTGGAGGGGCTCTTCACACCCCATCGTGATATACCGGATCACAGATCCGTCTCTATCTGCAATCTGCCCAGCGTTTGAACCGCGACAAGCCAGGTGGTCGCTTTTCTTCAGCTCAGTTTTTAATTTCCTCTACAACTTTCGACGGCTGAAAAATACGTCAGGGCAGATGCTCTTCCAGATCCTTCTGATACGGTGGGACTGGAGCACCCCTACAAGCACCATTATTTCTCCGGAACGGCTTCTTGCTGCTGCTCCTGTGAATCTTCAACAGGTACACTCCGGGATGGATAGTCCGTCCTGCTTTGCAGGCTCAGAACCTTAAATGGGGAATTCTTCTCAAACCTTGATGGGGCCATCCGGGATTCACAAGTCGAAAAATCATCTCCCAGATACTACTGTGCCACTCTACATGCAAGACGTTCGGGACTTTGTCTCTGCCTGTGCCTCTTGTGCCCGTAACAAGGTCCCCTCGCCTCAGGACCCGCGGGTCACTTATGCCCTCTCTCTGTGTCTAGAGAAAGCCGTGGACCCATTCTGCATTTGGGACTTTGTCACACTGACCTGCAGGCTCATCGGAACACGGTCAATTTGGGTGGTGGTAGACAGTTTTCCAAAAGGGTCTCATTTTTGTGCCCTGCAGGGATACCTCATCACCCCAGCTAGCCAAGCTCTTCTTCACCATATCTTTCGGTTACATGGGCTCCCCTCGCACATCACCTCTGATAGGGGAGGTCAGTTTGTGTCTAAATTTGGCGGGATCTGTGTACTCAGTTACGGGTCCAGCTTGACTTTTCATCTGCGTACCAACCCTCAGGACCAACGGGGCAGGTGGAGAGGGTCAACCAAATATTAGGGCACTTATCTGAGACATTTTTGTGTCTGCCCGGCATGGATAACTGGTCTGTCCTTCTTCCCTGGGCGGAATTTCTAATAAATTCCCTAGACTCGGAGTTGCTAAGCACGCCCCTTTTTAATTGTGTTAGGGTTACATCCCCGCCCGCCTCTTACCCTAGCCGTTTCGTGTCACGTTCCTGCCGTGGATGCCAAGTTCGAGACATCTAGCTCCACTCTGGCACGGTCACTCGTCAGGCATGCTTCAGGTTCCCACCGTACTAAACGTTAGGCCGATAGGTACAGGAGACCTCCCCCTGTATTTAAAGAGCCCCCCCCCCCCCACCACCCACCCTGGTGATAGGGTGTGGCTATCGTCCTGATACATTCGTTTTAAGGTTCCCAGCTACAAGTTGGGCCCTAAATATTTGGCCCTTTTGTGGTTACAGCGTCAGCTTACCCGGTTTCTACAACTCCGCTTGCCCTCCACTCATGCCGTGTCCCTGAAAAGCTTTCCATGTATCGCTCCTAAAGCCTGTGTGATGTTTCGATTTCCGTGGATCTGTTCTCGCCTTCTCCTGTGGACGTATGGATAACATCTTGAGGTCAAGGAGGTGCTGGCGGCAGAAGACAAGTGAGGGGGAAGCCGGTTCACTTCTCAATTTTTTTTATTTATTCATTTGAATGGAAAGGGGTTCGGGCCAGAGGAGCGTTCGTGGGAGCAAGAAGGCATCTGTCACCAGATCTCCCTGGCTAGGTTAAAAACAAAGAGGGGGAGACCTAAGGGGGGGGGGGGGTTATTGTCATGGCGGCCGCGGGCGCTGCTGCCCCTGCCGCCCTTTCCCTGCCTTGCAAGGGCCGCGGGAGCGGGCATCGCGGGCACCCAACGGCCAACCTCGTCCCTCGACGCTCGCTTTACTGGCCCCCGCTCCGGTGAACGGCGATTCTGTCCCTCCCGGCCGTGATGCGCAATGCGTGCACACCTAAAGCGCTGACCGGATGGTTTAGGATTTATAAAGGGGCCATGTGTCCCGGTATTTGCTTATTGCGGGCGCTGGTCATATTATTTAAATTTTGTTTTTAATCCGCACCCGGGCACCTGTTTGCCAGATTGTTGGTGTGATTAGTGTTGTTTGGAGTGTCCTTGAGTCCGTATGCTTTATCCGTGTACCAGTCCGTTCACTACGTTTCCTGACCTTCCTGTTTGCTGCCTGCCTAACCGTCTGTCCGTCCATCTCTGACCACGAAACTCTGGCCGACTGCCCTGACCTTTCGATGTCCCCTGACTACGCCTATGGTTACGATTTTGTACCACGCTGTACCCCGGCCGCCAACGCAAGGCAAGTCACGTCAGGGGTAACGAACCTGGTAGCTCTCACGCCGCAGCAAGTCATCCCGCTTTGCGGCGGGTCTGGTGAAAACCGGGGGCTGCTTAGATTCCGTTCCCTGGCGTGGCTTAACTAACCATCGCTTGCGGTGTGTCAGCGGATACCACAGTACCATCACAAGCAGATGAGGTCAGAACAAAAAAAAAAAAAAATAAAAAAAAAAAAAAACAAAAAAAAAAAAAAAAAAAAAAAAAATAAAACTGGACAATGCATTCTGGAGGTGGCAAAATACAGGAGTTAGGCCTCAGAGTGGCACAATGATAGAGAGTGGAGGTGACGGTGACAGCAGCATGAGGTCAGACAGTGACACAATGACATTATGGAGGTGGCAATAACAGGAGTAGGGGGCCCCCCACAGAGTGGCACAATGACACAGTTTGTAGGTCACGGCAGCAAGCCCACAGCAGCAGAATGCGTCAGACAGTGGCACAATAACATTCTGGAGGTGGCAAAAACAGTAAGTTGGCACAGAGTGGCACAATGACAGAGAGTGGAGGTTTTTTTGGGGGGGGGGGGGGGGGGGGGGGGGGGGGGGGGGGGGGGGGGTGGGGGGGGGGGGGGGGGGGGGGGGGGGGGGGGGGGGGGGGGGGGGGGGCGGGGGGGGGGGGGGGGGGGGGGGGGTGGGGGAGGGGGGGGTCGGCAGGAGAAACAGCATGTAGGGTCAGAGAGTGCGAAACAATGACAGGGGTGTGGAGGTGGCCACAGCAAGCAACAACATCCACTGCAGCATGAGGTCAGAGAGTGGCAAATGGCACAGTGTGGATGTCATGGCACAGCAACAGCAGCGAAGCAGGGGTCATTAGAGTGGCACAATGACAGATGTGTGGAGGTGGGTGGCTAGTACCGTCCCTGGTTTAAAGGGGGGGAAAAAATGGTGTTAGGGCTGATGGAGAAACTGGCAGGCAGATGTGTGGGCATCAGGCGGGTAGCGGCATCAGAATAGTGACTGAGGCAGGTAGTTTGAACCCAGACTCATTTCTCACAGTTTGGTTGAGGCGTCATGGCTGATGTATTCTGACGCCTAAGGCATTGGTGTGTGGAAATCCTGGTTGATCCACGCCTGATTCATCTTGACAAAGGTCATTCGTTCCACATTTCCCGTGGAGAAGTGGGTTCTCTTGGGGTAACGATGGCCCCCGCCGCACTGAACACCCGCTCGGGAGGGCCACACAAAGGGCCCGGGGCAGGAAAAGCTTCTCCACTGCAAACTCGGCAATTTGCGGAAACACATCCAGTTTGGCTGCCAGTAGTCCAGGGGGATCTTCTAACTGTGTGGCAGAGTGCTGTCCAAGTAGGCCACCAACCTCTTGGTTCAGAATCTGCTCCAGTCCTGTGGCTGCTGCTGTGGTGACTGCCCTCCTTCACTAGGCGGGTTTGATGGAAGCTGCTCATCAGTGACTCCAGATTAGGTTGCTGTGAGGAGCTGGGTACTGCTCCTACCCCCCACCTTCCCCAGCAGGCCGCGGCAGTAGTAAAATGAGCGCTGAAGAACCCCCCGGTCAGACTGTCAGAGGGGGGACGATGCCGCACATAGGCAGCGGCCAAATGACTACGGAGGATTTCCCTATAGAAATTTGAGTTGTCCTCCCTCTCAATTGCTGGGAAAAAAGGCTCCCATTTTGGACCGGTAGCTGGGGTCAAATAGGGTGGAGAGCAAGAAGTCATCCCTGCCGGATGCTGACTATTCGGCTGTCACTAGCCAGGCAAATCAGCATTTCTGCGGGCCATCTGCACAAGTGACTCCGCGGGGCTCCTGCCTCTATCTCCACTCTATACTGCCACGGTGCTTGTGGATCATCTGCCTCGTCTTCCTCATCTCCATCTACCTCCTCCAGCTGCTCCTGCTCTCCTCTCTTGTCACCTGGGTAGAAAATCCACTCAATTCACCAGACAATGCTTCTGCTCCAATGTCCGCCTCCTCCTCCATTTCAGTCCCCACTGGACTCATGTGGCCGCGAGATGTAGTCGCCACGTCTCCAGTCCCCTACCCAGACAGATTTTTCAGCATCTCTTCCAGGACATGAAGCAGTGGAATGACGTTATTCATCCCGTAATCCTGGCGACTTACATATAACGTCGCCTATTCGAATGGCCTCAACAAACGGTAGGTTTCACGCATGAGCTGCCACTGGCTGACATCAAAGTTACACAGGGGAGTACTCCTGTCCGCCTGGATCATCAAAAAAATCGTTAATGGCCTTTCTCTGTTCATACAGTCGGTCCTACATGTGCAGGCTGGAATTCCAACGGGTGGAAACATCGCATATCAGAGTGTGTTGGGGGAGGCAGTTCTGCCGCTTCAATTCGAGGAGGGTGTTCCTCGCTTTGTAGGAATGGATGAAGTGCATGCACAGTTTCCTTGCCATTTTCAGAATTTTCTGAAGATCGGTGGAAGACTTCGGGAACCTTTTCACAACCAGATTGAACAAATGCTCCATGCAGGGCACATGGACCATCCCTCCTCGGTGCAGCGCGGACACCATGTTACTCCCATTGTCCGTCACCATGGTTCCGATTTGCAGTTGGCGCGGGAAAGCCACACATCGATATCTTGCTGCATGATGCGGAGCAGTTCCTCCCCTGTGTGACCATTCGCCGAGGCAAGCCAGGTGTAGAACTGCGTGACAACGCTGTGCCCTACACATGTGTAGAGCAAAAAACGAAAAAATGAACCAGCTCACCATTTCCTGTGTAGGCCTCCGCGCGTATCCCGGTCAGAGCAGTCCGTAAGTATTCAGTAGAGCATAATGTAGATGATACAGCGGTACCAATGAGTAAAAGATATCACCTTTATTGTAGTTCCATAGAATGCAGGGTAACCCGTGATGACATAACAGACAGAAAAAACCCCTTGAACGCAGACGCGTTTCAGGTGGCTGAACCACCCTTAATCATGGCATAAATAGTGCTGATATAAGATCCCTTAAATACCAAAAAGTAAACGCTGCCAACTACACTCACCTGCTTGCGCTCGCCCCTCCCTCCCATAGCGGAAACACCGGCTTCCGGAACGCCACCGGAAACACATGGGTGTCCTGTCTAGCAACCAGCCCAACAACATCGGACGTATCCAGGAAGTGACGTAGGTGCCAGCATGGCAACCAACGACGCTATCTGGAGACAGCCAAGAAACAAGCACTGGCAATCCAATAAAGGAACAGCCAATGCCATCCACTGTAAGTGGAAAAAGAAAAGGGAGGAAGGGAAACGAGCGGAAGCGGTGAGAATAATAAAAAACAACACAAAATAAAATGAAATACATCCAAGACCTGGATGCAAGGACAGAAATACAATATGTTTGCATAATAATTTACTAGATATAATGATGATCAATATGCCCTGTAGATTCCTATACTGCCTTTTCTATTCCACTAAATATTCGACAGCCTATCTACATTATTAACGGGACGATAAAAAATCCAGAAAATATAACCAATACATGAAAGGCATGGTACATTACACGAATACATCCCAGCTCCTTACTACTCAAATCATTAATAATGAAACATCCATTCTTTCTTTGAGTTAAGGCCGCAGGGAGCCGTGT